>BQNB010013700.1:0-37219 GCA_026074375.1 Tanacetum coccineum
AGTTAACGTAATGAAGAAAATTTTACCAGAGTTTCTTTCTACCAAAACGCAATGATGGTCTTCAACAATAGGCAAAACGTAGGAGACAAATCTCAATTTGTTGGAGACAAAACACAATGAAGAGCCTTAGACAAATCTCAATCAAGTCTTAAGACAAAACGCAGTGTCCTTTCTCTGACAAAACGCAGGAGACAAAACGCAATGAAGAATTTTTCCAGAGAGACAAAACGCAGTGATGAAAAATACGACTTTTTCGTCTAAAAACACCTAAAATCACCCTTTTGAACGTTTTGCGTGGTTTCTTTTGCACAAATTGATCCTAAAAGGCTATAACAACTATAAAAACACCAAATTTAACACCACAAACGTGAGAATCAAAGAGTGTCAAGAAAGAGACCATAAACCTTCAAAAACCAAATTTTTGATCTAATCTAACCAAGAAAATGCACACACAATCTAGCTAATCATCCCATGGGCTCTGATACCAATTATATGATATTGGATATCATAACACAAGTATAAGATGATGGGTTGGCTGATTATAAAGAGAGAAAGTGGAGGAGTTCTAGTGAGAGAAAGACACCTTATGTGTGTGTTTGATAAAATGAACAACCAACCCTTTCCCATGACTGGAAAGGGGGTATAAATACAAGTGTTTTGTGCCTTAAGTGGGCTATAGAGTGGGCTAACATGTGGGTAAAGACCCGGCCCAACACCATAAGTCATACGATAATTAAACGATTAATATTAAGGCTACAAGCTAACCTATGCTAGACATTACACGAGGTTACCGAGTCTTTTACATGGATTCTCATAATCCTAACAAGAGTGACCTCCTTTAGGGGGAGATTATTAGGAATACAAAAGTTTCGGTCACTTCCATAGATAACAGTCGTTAGCTCGTTAAGTAATTTTTGGAAACTTACATAGGTTGTTAGACCAAGGCTCATGGATAAGCCCATCAAGCCAAGGCCCATCCGCCCCTTATAAGTATATAAACATCTCTCCATGCCTTGGAGAGGTGGTTGGTTCGTTGTATTTTCACATAGTAATGCATTTCATGTTCTTTTCTTTCTCTCTCTAAAATACTTCCTTCCTTCCCACTTTCTCTCTCTAGTTCTTGTTGTTAGAGATTACTAATATTCTTCACTAGTGCTGGACTAGCCATGTATTTTCTATTGTTATGTTAAGTGTTTCCTGTTTAGTTATAGTTTTATTGGATATTTTTATTGTCTGCCATTAATCCTTGTGTTTTGGTGGTGTTGAGGGTGACTTAGATCCTGATAGTTCTATCATTAGGCTAACTTGTTGAACATGGGAATAGCAAGGTACTAGGGTAGAGTCACGCCTATCCCTAGTGTAGAAATTAACCAAGTTATCGCCTTTGTCACATTAAACACCTAAAAAGCGCAGGAACTCTTTCATAAAGGGTTAATAATCTGCATAGGTTATAGATTTGGTCTTAAAGGTAGTTGGAATTCGGGTGACCTCTATTGTCAAACGGGTTTGTTGATATTAGAACCACTAATATCACTAAATAAAGTACATAGTAATATTAAGTATATAATACTATATAGTAATAATAGATTAAAGTATATACGTTCTTATATTGTTCGGCATATTACGCATTCCCTTATAATTAGTCAAAATACTTTTATATAATGTTTTCAAAATATTTACTAAGTATAAAGATTTTATAGAAATTTCGGCATGACCGTTCGTGTTTACATGTTTTCCTAAGTCATAGACTTTATTAAATATTCACTTTCAAATCACTTTCAACTCACATTTCGCAAACACAATCTCTATACTATCAAATGCCTTTATAAACTAATCCGAAAATCCTTTTGGGCCTTATTGGGCTTTTAGGCCCAATAAGCCTTAATAGAAAGTCCGTAATACGAAAAGTCTTAAAGTAAGAAAACGTTTAGTATCCAAGTTTTGATATTATAAAATAAGTTATACATGAGCTTATCTAATAAGCTACACTGTGGGCTTAACGCTGCGATGTGTTGTCTCATATTGGTTTGTGGCCCGTTAAACCAAATAAGTAGGTTTAAGCTTATCCATTTAGTCTGATAAGCAAACCGTTAAGTAAACAAGTACTCGACTTACTAGTAAGCTATTAATAAGCTCAAATAAGCCAAGCCAATTAACCCAATAAGCCAACCGTAGGCCTTAAGCCATGGTTTGGACTCATTTGTTAGGCCGAACCTTTTTAACTCCTACGGGCCCATTAGTTAAGCCAGATAAGCTAAAAAGATATAAAATAAGTTCTTGGTTCTCGAATAAGCTATCAATAAGCCTTCAATAAGCCAATTTAAATAAGCCTAACCATTAAGCTTATGGATTAAGCTCATGGTTTCAGGCTTTGGTTGTGGGACGCGGCTTATCAAGCCCGTTAAGCATATTTGGGCTTATTTGTTAAGCCAAATAAGCTTAACACTTTGTCCTATCAAAATAAGCTAGAAAATAAGCTAAGAAATAATAAGACAAAAATAAATAAGCTAAACAATATCCCTTTTTAATTCCCTTAGTGGGCTGAATAGTATAATAAGCCTAATAAGCTCTCCAAGAGCTTATTTATAAGCCGAGCATCAAATAAACATAAAGTTACAATTTTTATTACATAAAAATAACCCCGTTTGCCAAAACGTATCACTCCTTTCCATGGCGACACTTTCAACATGACCTTATCTCCTACTTAAACCTCAAGAGGTTTATGTCTTACGTCTGCGTAGCTCTTCTGACGATCACGGGCGGCTTGAATACGAATCTTGATTTGAATAATCTTCTTAGTTCTCTCATGGATAATCTTTGGGCTAGTGAGATGACTATCTCCAACCTCGGCCCAGCAGATAGGTGATCAACACTTACGCCCAAACAACGCATCAAATGGTACGGCCTTAATGCTGGTATGGTAACTGTTTGGTATACGAAAACTCAACCAATGGAAAGTGTCTGTCCCAACCTTTTCTGAAATCGAGCATACAAGCACGTAACATGTCCTCCAACGTCTGATTGGTCCTCTCACTTTGACCATTAGTTTGCGGGTGATAATCTATAGGGGTGATCATGGTTCGGTTTGGTTCAGTTTTTGTATAAAACTGAAACCGAACCAAAAAAATTTAGTTTTTGAGTTTTAGAAACCATTCGGTTTCGGTTCCGTGTTGGTTTGGTTTTTCGGTTGTCGGTTTATTTTTGGTTTTTTTGGTTTCTATATGATTTATCGAGCTTGCTTTTACAAAGTCGATTTGGAATATACCATAAACCAACAACTAAAAAGCTTTAAAGAAACAATCCAAATAATGAGAAACCAAAAACACAACAATGACAATAAGAAACAGATGACCATATATAATCCTAAAAAAACTGTTTATGTGTTATAAAGCAACACAATAAGAATGATAAAAACCTAATAAACACAAAAAACTCCTAGAAGAGAACTTATTATGTGTCCTTAATGGCATATTCAAGAAGCATATGAAACAAATAGTAGTTACGTGACATGATATAGTTAATCTAGCGGAGTATATTCATCGTCTTTTAGCTTCAATCAAAACTTATTTTTGTTCCCATGTTTATAAAGATCGGTTCGGTTTATATTGGTTTTTATTAATGCTAAAACTGAACCGAACCAAAAACTTTGGTTTTTTCAAAATTTGAAAACCGAACCATCGGTTTTTCAATCGCTTTCGGCTTTTTAGGTTTTGGTTCTTTGGTTTTTTTCGGTTTAGGTTCAGTTTTTCGGTTTCCTGCACACCCCTAATAATCTGTACTCATATCCAATCGAGTACCTAATGCTTTATGGAGAGACCGCTAAAAGTGTAAAGTAAATCTGCCATCACGATCGAGATAATTAAAACTAGTAGTCCATGTCTCGAGACTACTTCCTTCAAGTATTGTCTTGTCAACTTCTCCAGCGAGTCGTATTCTCTCATTGGTAGGAAATGAGCAGACTTGGTCAGACGATCAACGAATGCCCAAATTGTGTCTTGACCAGATGTCGTCTTTGGCAATTTAGTAACAAAGTCCATTGTTATATTCTCCCATTTCCACTAGGGAATCTCTGGTTGAACCAACAATCCAGATGGTTTCTGATATTCAGCCTTAACCTTAGCATACGTTAGACATTTGCTGACATACATGGCAATTTCTGCTTTCATGTTGGGCCACCAATACAACTTCTTCAAATCTTGATACATCTTATTGGATCCAGGATAGATGAGATATTTTGACTTATGTGACTCGTGCATAATCAAAGGTCTCAAATCACCAAAACACTGAATCAAACTCTGGTTGTTCAAACATAACATTTCGTCAGCACGAGGTTCAAGTTTATCGATCATGCCATGCAGATCTTCAGTCATGAAATTCTCTTCTTTTTTTTCCTCGGCTTGAGCATTCAGAATTTGCTTAGGAAGATTCAAACCAACTATCATTACTAAGGCTCGACCTTGTAGTAGCTTAATCCTTTCCATACGGCTCAAGGCATCTGCCACCACGTTCGTCTTTCCTGGGTGGTATCGAATCTCACAGTCGCAATCACTTAACAACTCCAACTATCAACGTTGTCTCATGTTCAGCTCTTTCTGATCGAGATTATGCTGCAAACTCTTGTGAGCAGTGAACACAACGCACTTTGTGTCGTACAGATAGTGTCTCCACATCTTTAGGGAAAACACTACAGCTCTAAGTTCTAAGTCGTGGGTGGTATAGTTCTTCTCATGAACCTTGAGTTGGCGTGATACATAGTCTATGACCTTCTCCCTTTACATGAACATTGCGCCCAACCCTTTGTGCGAAGCATCGCAGTACACCATAAAGTTTTCATTTCCTTCAGGTAAATCCAAAATCGGTGCACTACACAACTTCTACTTCAACAGTTGAAATACAACTTCCTCTTTTTCTCCCCAATCGTACTTCATGCTCTTCTGAGTTAGTTTCGTCATAGGCCTAGCGATCTTTGAGAAACCTTTGATGAATCATCGATAGTAACCGGCAAGACCTAAGAAATTGACGAATTTCTGTTGGGGTTTTGGGTGACGCCCAATTCTTCACTGACTCAATCTTAGCAGGATCAACGTGAATGCCTTCACTATCAATCACGTGACCGAGAAACTATACTTTTGAAAGCCAAACTTACACTTCAAAAACTTGGCGTACAACTCCTTCTTCTTAAGTAATCTCAAAATTAACTCAAGGTGTTCATCATGCTCTTTCTTACTCTTGGAGTGGATCAAAATATCATCAATGAAAATGATCACAACTTTATCCAGATATGGTTTCCACACCCGATTCATCAAGTCCATGAATATCGCAGGTGCGTTGGTCAGTCTAAATGGCATTACTTGGAACTCATAGTGACCATAGCGAGTCCTAAACGTCATCTTTGGAATGTCTTCCTCCCGAACTCCGAGTTGGTGATAACCAGGCCTCAGGTCGATCTTGGAGTAGACTCTTGACCCTTTAAGTTGATTGAACAGATCATCGATTCTCAGAAATGGGTATCAGTTCTTCATAGTAAGTTTGTTTAGTTCACGGTAGTCGATACACATCCGAAAAGAGCCATCTTTCTTTTTGACAAACAAAACCAGAGCTCCCCAGGGTGAGGAGTTGAGTCTTATAAATCCTCTGTTAGAAAGTTCTTGCAACTGAGAGGATAACTCTTGCATTTCTAATGGTGCTAAACGATATGAAGACTGTGCTACAGGTGCAGCACCCGGGACTAAGTCGATTTGGAATTCAACTTGTCGAGTAGGTGGTAATCCATAAAAGTCCTCTGGAAAAACATCTGGAAAATCTTGGACGATCAGCACGTCCTCAAGTCGCTTCTCCTCTGACTTGTCATCAGTTTTCTTTGCCGTAACTTGTGCTAGATAAACTTGGAATCCTTTCTGCATATACTTATGGGTCTTAGTATACGAGATGATGCTCAACTTCGACTTACTTCCTCCACCACATCCATCGCCTTCGATTATCAACACTTCATCTCCATAGGGTATACGAACAATCTTTTCATCACAAATGATCACCGCGTTATATTTCGCCAACCAATCCATACTGATAATGACGTCGAAAATACCGATTTCTACGGGCGTTAAGTCAACATTTAATGGATGACCTAATAAACCTAATGTGCAACCTCTAAGTATAATGTGTGTCTCTGAAACTCTTTTGTCCGCTAGTTCTACAATATAACTAACATTTAAAGTGAATGGGAAGACATCAAGTAAGGTACTAAAGGCAGTCGACACAAAACTCCTATCGACACCCGAATCAAATAACATGGTAGCATAACGATTATTAAGAAGGAACGTATCCGTAATGACGTTGGAATCGGGATAAGCCCATCCTCCTTCAATTTCATAAGATCTTACCTTGTCCTCGTTGTTACTAGTCTTATTTCCTGTCTTGTTTCCTCGGTTTAGGTTCTTCAACTTGGGACACTCACTTCTTTCTCGTAACTTGTGCTAGATAAACTTGGAATCCTTTCTGCATATACTTCTGGGTCTTAGTACACAAGATTGTAGAAAACTAGAAGGGGGGTTGAATAGTTTTCTTTAGTTAAAATCTTATTTTAAATTTCACTTTCTCATTTTAGATCTTAAAGTGAACGAATAAGCACAAGTACTAAACACATGATAGGATATGATAAGTAAAAGATATAGTTGACATATTTATTTAAGTGGTTCGACTACAAGGTCACCTACCTTTTCCTACTCCACTCCCCGAGTCACCTACTTGAGAGTTCAAATACACTATTCACCAATATTCCTTTTGACTGGCGGAGAAGCCTCATAGCATCACTTACCCTTTTATCAGGTGCTAAGCTAAACACCAGGTTCTATACAAAAGAACCATGTCCCCACACAAGTTTACACCCTATTATGATATAAAGATAGATATCATGTCCCAACAATATGGAACATAATATGTCAATGTGTTTGCCCTCTACTAGGTGCCAAACACCAACACCATTTACAACTTACACCAAACTCTTATAAGCAATACTTAGTCATATGATTTTCTTTTATTTGATTACAATGAATGTGAAATAAGATCTTGAGATCAGTAGCTTGATCTATGAGTGATGGGATACCCTTGCTTTAAGAGAGTCGTAGAACTTGATCCTCAAAGGCCATACTCGGTAGAGCTTTTTTTATTAAGAAATCTACAAAACACTAAAATGAAAGAATCATGATAGAAGATCAGTGATTAGCTGAATATATAGAGAGAGAAGTTATGTGAATGAGTGCCTAAACCAAGAGAAATGAGTTGGTATTTATAGGCATGAAGATTACTGTAGCCCGGTTCTGCCGGTGCCATTGTAGAATGGAACCGGCAGCCAAAATCAATGGCACCGGCCTACAGTAACTAGATCCGAATTTTAAATTACAAAATCTTAGAAGATCATAGGTAATCTTGCTAGATTGCTTTCAGATTTGGTAAGAAAGAGGTCTTTTATTAGTTTTAAAATATTTAAAGGTTTTTGTAAATATTTTATAGTAAAGTGGGTTAAATGTGAAAAGGTATACATTTTTATTCTAAAAATATATTTTAATGAAGAGTTAGTATAATTAGAGAAGTGGGGTTAAAAACGAATTGGTTTCAGAACTATGACTTTTGTTAAATATTTTCAAGTAAAGTGGTTAAAAATGAGAAATGTTAACATTTTTATCTAAGAATAATTTAAGTGAAGAGTTTGTTTATGAGAGAAGTGGGGTTAGAAAACTATTGGTTTAGAACTTATGACTTTTGTTGTTTTGGTAAGTTTATGTTTTGTTATTAATCAAAACAAAGAAAGATCATAAAATATAAATAAACGTTTTTACGGTTTATTTGTATTAACAAAGATGATGCTCAACTTTGACTTACTTCCTCCACCACATCCATCGCCTTCGATTATCAACACTTTATCTCCATAGGGTATACGAACGATCTTTTCATCACAAACGATCACTGCGTGATCTTTCGCCAACCAATCCATATTGATAATGACGTCGAAACTACCGAGTTCTACGGGAATTAAGTCAACATTGAATGGGTGACCTAATAAACCTAATATGCAACCTCTAAGTATAACGTTTGTCTCTGAAACTCTTCTGTCCGCTAGTTCTGCAGCATAACTAACGTTTAAAGTGCATGGGACGACATCAAGCAAGGTACTAAAGGCAGTCAACACAGAACTCCTATCGGCACCCGAATCAAATAACATGGTAACATAACTATTATTGAGAAGGAACGTACATGTAACGACATTGGAATCGGGATAAGCCGCTCCTCTTCCAATTGCATAAGCTCTTGCCTTGGCCTCATTGTTACTAGTCTTGTTTCCTCGGTTTTGGTTCTTCAACTTGGGACACTCACTTCTATAATGCCTTGGCCTTCCACACTCATAGCAGGTAACTCCCGCCTAATTTCCAATCGGGGCTCTCTAAGAGGTAGCAGCAACTGCGGCTCTATAGTCTCTAGTCATGTAACCAACCTTCTTGCAGTTACCACCATACACGGACTTTCATGGTGCATTCTGCACTTGTTGCAGTAAGACAATGTTCTAGCATATGATTTTCTCTTGGCATTGTTACCAGCTGTGTAGGCTCTCGCCACATTCTGCCCATTAACATTCTGCCTCTTAAAAGGTTGTTGCTGTCCACGATTGTCCCTCGGGTTATTTTCGAACCTCCTCTTGTTCTTAGCATTCTTAGCAGAATAACCCTTTAGCTTCTGGTCCATCAGATTGTTAGCAATGCGGACTGCATCTTGGAGTCTAGTCGGTTCAGCAGCGATCATGTTTCCCTGGATATTATCTGAAAGACCTCCAATGTACTTCTCAACCTGATCCTCTTCCTCTAGAACCATCTTAGTACACAACAGAACCAACTCCTGGAACCTTTGGTTGTAAGCAGTCAGGTCATTACCCATTACGGTCAAGTTCCACAACTCTGTCTCTATTTTTTGGATCTCATTTCTCATACAATAAACCTCTGTCATCAATTTCATATGCCTTCCATGTCATGGAATAGGAAGCATCATCTCTAACTGTTCTTTTGTGGGAGTTCCACCAAGTCAATGCACTGTTCAATAAGGTACATGATGCATACTTCACTTGATACTTTGGTGGACAGTTGCTGATATGAAATATTGTTTCCATTTTCTCAAACCAACGAGTTAAACCAACAACTCCTTCTGTTCTAGTGAAGTTCAATGGCTGACACTTCAAGAAATCTTAGAATGTGCACTCTTGAGCAACAGGCATATAGCCTCCAAAGTTCATGTTAGGATTTCCATTCCTATTTTCTCCTCCATTCCTATTACCGTTTCCTCCTTCGTTTCCATTACCATATCCATGGTCACCTCCATTATCATCTTCCTGTTCATCCCCACTTTCCATCATGGATCCTTGGTTCGGATTAACGTTGCGAGCTTCCAAAGCTGCAGCCACACGTTGGGCGATCATTTCTCCCATCGCTTCAGTTGTAATACCAGAACGTGTAGTAGGCATCGGTCAATACAAAATAAAACATAATATACGATGAGGTCTTAGGTAACATGAAATTACTATAACCGTTAGATGGAAATAATCAAATCATTTCACATGAAAATCAAGATCAAAGTAATCTATGAAAATGCCACGATCAAGAAGTAACAACACATTACGTAGAAGATAAACGAAGAATGGAATTAGATAATTAACATCATAATTAGATTTCATAACATCGAATATAGAAGATTACATTACGATTCTCATACGATAGGATTTACAATCCCTAACGCTACTACTGTCACTAGGTACTACGGATCGATACAAGAACAACGATGGAACAAATCTAAGGATGATAACATAAGTGCTTCCTAGCATAGGCCTCAAGTCTACCAAGTCTCACACGGTGATAAAATCGAAAAGGGCGGATCTGTCTCAAATCTCTCTGAACACGCGACATACTACGCTGAAGTCGGTCAACTCTCTAACTCTCAACATCCAACATGCCTCTGAGTCTCGTATTATCCCGCTCCAATGCGCTAATCCTCTTTGTCATGGTAGTGACCTCCAAGTCAACCCTGGAAATCTTATGCCCCTGGTATCTCTGAACAATCTCAATAATCTAAATCCGGTGAGTTGGGATCTCCATAGTATGATCATGAAATCTCTGTACCAAATCTCCCAATGTCTCATAGGTAACCTCTACAGCTCCGCCAGCTGTGACATGATCAGGAACATCCTCCCTAACAGGCTCACGTACATCATCATCCACAACTGGTCTGATCCTCGGATCAACCTCAACCGTGTCTTTCATACTAGACTCGACCTCCTCCTCGGCCTCAGTCTCAATCACAACTCTAACATCCGTCCCTCTAGCTCTAATAGCATCAGCAAACGTAATACACTCATCGATGTCTGCTTGGACATTAGGGTCAATCTTAGTCTATGTGTAAGGCTCATAACTATCCTCAACATGAACTCCTAAACCAATCTCTCTAGGTACATACGGCTCAGAACCATCCTCTAAACTAACCTCAAAATCCGTCACTAAATCAGAATCCCTAATCCTCTTAGGTAGTGGTAAAAGGTCAGCATGTACGGGAGACAATGCCCTGGGTACAGGTGAAGATACAGGTACTGATGTGGTAAGGGACCTACGGCTCTTGCGAGATGGCCCCGCAGAAACAGCAGTCGGTGAATCACAAGGAGAATTTGAAGAAGAGTGACCTAATGAAGAATGTCTCGAAGAAGAATCGGACGAAGTATCTGAATGAGAATATGATGAAGTCTCTAACAAAGAATCCGATGATGAATCTCTCGATGAGTCATCAGAGGTAAAGTGATCTGATGATGAGTAGTCTGCTGAGTATCTCAAAGCAAGTCTGTGAGTAGGTAGTGGTCTAACCCTCTTCCTTGCAGTCAACATGTGCATCGGCCCATTGGGATGGTAGCGGCACGGTCGACCGTAAAGAATAGGTTGTCCAGGTGAAACAATGATAGCTCGTCTATGATGAACTCCAGGTGATGCAGGTAAGATCTGGGTAGATGGTGTAATCTCAGCGGGTGGTGTGTCATGTGTGGGTGATGGTGGTGTATCAGTGTGTCACTGTCAGATAAGTCGGTGGAAATGAATAAAGAAGTGTAGTGTGTAGTAGGAGCAATAGGTGGTATAGGGGATGCAATGAGTGAAATGGTAGGTGTCTTATTAGGTATTAACGGGGTGTCGTCATGAATGACGGGTGGATCAGTAGTAGGTGTAGTGGCTGGAACTATGGTAGGGATCCTACCAAACCAGATAACTCGTCCAGTAGATGTCCCAACACTCTCCTCAGAAGAGTTTGATGAAACTGAGATGATGGAAATAGCCATAACATGCACAAGCAAAAGTTTTATATAAATCCTCTTTATATGAAACTATATGCATAATGCGGAAAGATGAATGAATAAATGAATGAATGAATGAATGAATGAATGAATGAATGAATGAATGAATGAATGAATGAATGAATGAACCGTATTCGCTAAGCTAGATATGATACGGCGGAATGAAATGCAATATAATTATAGTAATATTAATTATACTTAGTACTTAGTTATTTACACACACACACACACACACACACACACACACACACACACACACACACACACACACACACATATATATATATATATATATATATATATATATATATATATATATATATGTATTACGTATACGTAGGATCACGTTAGCACAGATAAATCACGTAAGGATCACATACTGGTTATAGACCATACCTAGATATTCTACCTGGTTTTCTATAACCTTGGCTCTCGATACCAATCTGTCACACCCCCAAATAGGGTCCCGTCAGAATAAGCGTCCAGGGGCGTGACGTTCATGCATATCTCAAGTGCAAGTATAAAGAACGACCTCTAAAGGGTACATTTTAGAAAAAACATCACTCGTTGCATAAGTTTAAAGATAATAAAGTTTTACAAACCATAACAAAGGTTATTAAACATCGCGGAAGCATTAGTTAAAGATAGCGGAAGCAGTTTTAAAGTTTTGATAAAAGACAACGAGCAACAAATATAATAGTCCTGAAAGTGGTTGAAGTTACATAGCATAAAGACTTCAAGTAGCACGTCATGATAAGTCCAGCTAAGCACCTGAGAAAAACATGCTTAAAACGTCAATAAAATTGTTGAGTGAATTCAAACGTAATTATAGTGGACCACAAGATTTAAATGTATGCGACAGTTATAACAGATACAACTTCACATAAAAACAAAGTATTTACGTTGCTCTAAGCTCATGAAACCGAATCTAATGGGGGAAGTAGCATGTACATTGCCATATAAGTTTGCCCTGGTAGGTGTCCGACCAAAGACATCCAAACTAGTTTCGACATGATATACATCCGTTGGCCTATACAGTTCAGTCGTACCCGGCCAGTAAGAATTACCAAACTCAGATGGGGATTATTAGTCCCAATAGATCTATTTATTCACTTGCGCTTACTTAACCAGCTAGTCGTTTAAAGGTAATTAACGGTTCACGATAATACGGGCAATAGTGGTCTAAGCTACTTAGGCAACACGTAAACATGGGAAAGTATCACGTAAAGTACTTGTGTTCGGTTTTCAAAACAAGCAATGTTTCTCACCCTAAAGTTATAAAATGCATTCAAAAAGAGTAAAAACATAGGGCTATGAACTCATCTTGATTTGGTGAAGTGAAGTAGCAGAAAGCTAGAAGAATAATCACACGGTAACGAACGACGGTACACGAACATGACCTAAGTATTATAGGTTTCGATTTAGAATTGGAATAATAGAGAAATAAGAATAATGCATAAGTGTTTATTAAAATACTTTCTTTAATGTTTTCTAAGATGAATCGTTAGTGATCGTATCGTGGTTAAAACGTTTGACTAAATAAAGTACATAGTAATATTAAGTATATAATACTATATAGTAATAATCGATTAAAGTATATGCGTTCTTATATTGTTCGGCGTATTACCCATTCCCTTATAATTAGTCAAAATACTTTTATATAACGTTTTCAAAATATTTACTAAGTATAGAGATTTTCTAGAAATTTCGGTATGACCCGTTCGTGTTTACACGTTTTCCAAAGTCATAGACTTTATTAAATATTCACTTTCAACTCACATTTCTCAAACACAAACTCTATACTATCAAATCCCTTTAGAAACTAATCTGAAAATCCTTTTGGGCCCTTATTGGGCTTTTAGGCCCAATAAGCCTTAATAGAAAGTCCGTAATACGAAAAGTCTCAAAATAAGCAAACGTTTAGTATCCAAGTTTGGATATTATCAAATAAGTTATACATGAGCTTATCCAATAAGCTACACCATAGGCATAACGTCGTGGTGTATTATCTCATATTGGATCGTGGCCCGTTAAACCAAATAAGTAGGTTTAAGCTTATCCATTTAGTCTGATAAGCAAACCGTTAAGTAAACAAGTACTCGACTTACTAGTAAGCTATTAATAAGCTCAAATAAGCCAAGCCAATCAACCCAATAAGCCAACCGTGGTCCTTAATCCATGGTTTAGGCTCATTTGTTGGGTCGAACCTCTTTAACTCCTACGGGCCCATTAGTTAAGCCCGATAAGCTAAAAAGATATCAAATAAGTTCTTGGTTCCCAAATAAGCTATCAATAAGCCTTCAATAAGGCAAGTCAAATAAGCCGAACCATTGAGCTTATGGATTAAGCTCATGGTTTCGGGCTTTGGTTGTGGGACGCGGCTTATCATGCCCGTTAAGCATATTTGAGCTTATTTGTTAAGCCAAATAAGCTTAACACTTTGTCCTTTCAAAATAAGCTAGAAAATAAGCTAGGAAATAATAAGCCAAAAATAAATAAGCTAAACAATATCCCTTTTTACTTCCCTTAGTGGGTCGAATAGTATAATAAGCCCAATAAGCTCTCCGAGAGCTTATTTATAAGCCGAACATCAAATAAGCATAAAGTTACAACTTTCATTACATAAAAATAAGAACGATCACAAAACTACGATTTCCTTGTCTTCCTTTTTAATATTTTCGAACCATATCATAAACTTTTTAAGGTTTATGTAGTTTTAAAAATCTAAATTTTTACAATCCGTTTGTACAACTTATATTTATGCATTATGTAAATCACAAAATTACAAAATTTAAGAAGAATGGATGACTTACAAAAATGGATGATTAGAAGGGGATTAGGACTAACTACAACCCAAACGTTGTGTTTAAATACCCAAATGATTATACAAAATCAACCCAAACTCTTCTTTCTTCAAATGGTTTTGATCAAAAGATGAAAAATATGGAGTTATGTGTGTGTGTGGGGCGTTCGAACAAGAGAGAAAACAAGAGAGTGTGTGTGTTTTATTTTTGAATGAATGAATGCATAAGGATGGAATGTATGTAGACATAAGGTGAAATGGGGGACAAGGTGGCAAGTTTTTAGGGTGGTTGTATGGTGTTGGGTGGTGGCGGACGTAAAGGGTTGGGGGTTTTGGGGACCAATTTCACCTAGTAATTTAAACCAAGGGATCCTAAGAAGATATTTATTCAAAGTTGGATATTTTTAAGGTTACCGATCACGACTTACATAAAAATTAGAAACGACATAACTTACGTAAATAAATTTAGAAATTTTAAATATCAACACGAAACGTAAAGACTCGACAACTGCCGAAAGACTACGATAATTAGCAACCCGGATTACTTCCGGTTACGATTCTTAGAAAATCACGGGATAACTTCCCGGTTAAACGTAAAAATTACAAGGAACTTATAAAATCTAAAATACTAAACGGAAACGGTTAAAATATTGGTCGGAAGTTTACAGAGTGCCACAATTTGCAGAATGGATACTGAAAGTCAGAGACAGAGAGCTTGGTGAAGCAAACAATGGAGAGGTGCCAATAGATGTACCCGAAGAACTTCTAATAGATGCGGTTCATGACCCTGTCACATCTATTATTGAATTTACTTATCCAGACCTTTTGAATAACATAAATGATCCGTCGTACTTCTAAGAAAAGACCATTCTTGCTCCCACGAATGAAATGGTGGACATTATAAACGATCATTTGTTGAACAAATTTCCAGGTGAAGAAATGGTTTATTTAAGTTCCAATAACATTGATAAAACCGAACGTGGTGCCGCCATAGATGAATCAGTTTTCTCATCAGAATTTATCAATGGGTTGAAGTTCTCAGGTGTTCCAAACTACATGCTTGCATTAAAAGTAGGTGTCCCGATAATGTTGTTGCAAAATATTAATCAAGCAAATGAATTCTGTAATGGGACAAGGCTTCAAGTTCTTAAATTAACAAGAACTTCAATTCAGGCACAAATCATTAATGGAACACACTTTGGAAAGAAGGTTATCATACCAAGGTTGAGAATTACTCCTTCTGATAAGCGTCTACCGATAAAAATTGTAAGGAAATAATATCCTTTGTCACTTTTGTTTGCTATGACAATTAACAAGAGCCAGAGTCAATCACTTTTAAAAGTTGGTTTGTACCTGCCACGTCCCACTTTCACACATGGACAATTATATGTGGCTCTTTCAAGAGTCAAAAGCAAATGAGGTTTGAAGGTTGTCGTTTGTAATGATGAAGGTAATGTTTCGAAACCACTACAAATGTCTTCTACAAAGAAGTGCTTCACGATCTATGATCAAATTTCAAGATGTACGTATAATACATATGACATGTTCTATACAATATTTGTTAATCATATATATTACCAAGCATAACCTACTTTAACTTGCATTTTTTTTGCATGAATTGTTAGGTTTTCAAGGAAGAAACATTTGGTTATTACTTCAATGTGTCCCACTATACTCTTTAAGAGCATCAAGTTTGAAGACGACAATGTATGAACGTTTCTTATTTAAATAGCAAAACTCAATTGTTTGTCGAATGCTTAACTTATTATATATCCATCCTTTCAAATATTAATGAATCATTGTTACGTTCTTTACTTTTTTTTGTCATTCACACATATTATTCTTTAAAAAATAATTTTTTAAACTATATCCGGGGTTATACAAGCCTTTAAGCTAGTATAATTATATTATTATAAAAAGAAATTGTTGAATTTCTAAATCGAATATACATATGTCAAATGATTGGTATTTGTTTCATGTATCTAATTAGTCATTAAAAATCAAGTAAAAAGATGTCGACAATTGAATCAACATGCCTTTAAATTTACGCAATAAAAATAAGTTCATCATACAACTAGAAGTTCTCTCTAGATTATTTAACTATTTGTTTCATTAGACATATGTATTATTTATATGAACTCTCAATTTCTAATTGCATATACCGATACGTTTCTTTTTAACGGTCAATTGCGTTATACATAAATCATTATTTATGCTTTTGGCGTCTCTTTAAAGTACCCGTGAATTTTTACAGGTCTTTTAGCTAGCTAGTTTCAATACATAAAGCAGTGCATGTCTTATCGAACCAAACATTCCCGTTTAAGCTAGCGTTTCTAGCCCTATAAGCGACACGTATTTTAGAAAATTATGTGGAAAACATTTTAATTATGCACATTAAATCTTCATTAAACCTTTCCAACTTTAAAACATCCTATATATGGTAAGTCTGTATATGTCAAAGGGTACTGATATGTACACGGATCCTTTTGATCCGCACACGTAGATTTTTTATATATATACTATTATACCCTCAGCTAGTTAATTTACATTTCTTCCTTCGAATTTGCAACAGACTATTTCCTCAGCCCTTTGATTTGTTTCTTTGACCCCAATTAACTAGTCTACACTTTATCATATTTATTTCTTTATCAATTGTTCATGATGCCTTTATTTTGGGTGTTGCAAATATCAAACCTAAGCTGTAAGTTAAGTAACTATTTTAAGTCATCAAAAATAAGTTGCAGTCTTAAAAGATACATAATTGTTATACAATGGGTCACTATAAAAGTGTTCATAAGTAGTCAAGTAAGTCGGAATATCTTTCATAAGAAATGATATAAGCAATGTCGCAAGATCAAAAAACTGTATAAACGAATCCGACTGATGACAATGGAACATTTAATTGAAAAGTTTCAAAAGAAATTCGTAACAAATGCAACAATTTACTTCTTTGACCAGAAAAAAAACAAATAACCCGACAAAGTAGACTTGATCCATTATATTGTCTTCATGATTAGAACTTGTGGAATATGCGTTTAAATCAATTAGGTTCTCTTCATGATTAGAAATTGAGGGATTAAGTGTGTTCGATCATTCCAGTACTCAAATCTTGAAGGATCTATTATTGTAGAGGTTATTCCTCTTTTCTTTTTGGCCTTTGGAGGTCTTCCCTTTGGTTGTTGAATCACCGACTCAAATAATATATCTTGTTCGTTCACGTGCTTAGTAATTATTGTGATAGCATAATCTTTCTTATGTAGAGGCCACACTTGATACTTGGAACGCAACTCATCAAGCAACGTAGCAAATTTGTTGACGTAAAGAAGTAAGAATTTGTCTTAGGGGGATTCCAGAAACGGTCATGCTTTTGACACTTTCTACATCATCGGGTTCTAATCGACGGAATGATGGATGCCCTGACATCTCTGTAGAAGGCTCATGGTTATGTTACAGGTTTGCTACCTTATATACCTAAGAACCGTCACTTCCCTTTTTACCTCCTATTTGAAAGGGGAATTCAATCAGACAAGATGTGGTGCTTCTTTTTCTTTTATCTCTAAATCCCGTACATCTTGATAGGTTCCACTTCTCTTGAGTAAATCATCACACGATTAGAATATAGAGCTACTTAAATACAGTTATTCATTCAAAAATACAGGCCTTGACAAGTCGATCGAGTTCATCTATTGAATGAAACTAAAAACATCGAAACTTATTATGTATAAAAGTTATAATGTTCTAAAGTTTCTGTAACACATGTAGCACGAAACATGTATGTATCATTTTTTCATGTATGTAACTTAAAATTTTCATGAAAACAAAGTGAACTTGGTCCATGAATGATGTCCAAAGGGTAAAAGTGCATGATACTTTACTAATATTTCTATAATATATATAGGTCACTAAGGGTTGTGATCTTATATATACCATGAAGTATTCTATTAAAAACTCAACAATTAAGAAAAATACTATTATACCATTCAGGTTCTTTGTCAAAAAGTTCAACTAACATCGGTAGATCATAAGGCAATTAATTCGATGTAGTACGTGACGGTGTGTATATATATAATAACTAGCCCATACAATAGAAAAAAGAATGTATTGTTAATTCATAAAAACATTAATTAATAGCCGATATACCTGCTTGATTAAGAAAGCCAAGGTTGAGATTATCATTGAAGGAAGCGAAGAATGTATACTGGCGGCATGAAAAGTGAGAATGACGAGCAAAACACGTTTAGGGTGAATAGATGATGGGTTAGAAATTCTAAAAGGGCATAATGGTCTAGACATAAAAACTTTCAGTGTGCGGATCATTTTGATCCGTGTACATATCATTTGCCTATGTCAAATCGTGATACTGTATTTTGGGAAATTATATGGCCAAGTTTTTAAGTTTAGTATTGATTGATGTTACCTAGTATGAAATCATCATTCTGTGAATACATGTTACCTATTTTGTGTCAATGAAGCTTATAGCCCATGAAGCCTGGGTAGGTTTTCTTTATATCAAAAACACTAAAAGCCTCCATTGATAATAACTCCATCATCACCATCAAAACCTTTCTGCACGTCATGGATGACAAAACCACCCAATTATCGCAGTCAAACGACACCAAACCCGTCACTCTAAACTCATCGTCAACTGCAACTGGTGCTCAAGAAAATCCACAAAAGGAGTACCATATTAGTCATTCTAGTTTATCATTTTTGGCTAATTTAAAGTGAGTACATACAAAACGTACCATTTAACTTTTGATAATACTATTTTTTCTGTTCATTGGGTTCTATTGACGGAACATAAAAGGGGCAGGCAGGGGTTGTTATCCAATTGTAGTTATCATTCTTGTGTTAAATGGTTAAAAATATGTTAACTGATAAATTTAAAGCCTTATCAATCCATTGAGCAGAGTTGTAATTCTTTTAATGCCTTGGGGTTTATTTATATTGATCACATTTTATGCTAAAATTATTTTGTCCCCTAGTGAAAATGCTCATGTTCCGTCACTCTTAATAGGTTCCTTATTAAGTCTATTAGGTTGCGTTTAGTTGGAGAGAAAAAATTTATAGTTTTGTGTTTTCAGATTTGTAAAAAAAGGAAGAGATTTATTTTCCATAAAACATAAAAACGCGTTCATGAGATACTGTTTTCCATTTTCAAGAAAGCAAGGAGGGTTACAAAGACAACAAGGAAAACAAATAAAATGTGTTTTGTAATTTCCGTTGTTAAGTTGGGAAATGCATGTTTTGTGTTTGGTAGAGAATTTTGTTGGAAAACAATGATTTGAACGCGATCTTTGTTTTCCTTGTTCCGCAAAACATTTGTGGAAATAAAGATTTTTTTCCTCCCAACTAAACACACCCTTAATGTTTGTGGGTTTTTAAGTCAAAATGTCAAATAAATGTTCTCTTGCCTTTGTATAATTATGAATCTGTTAATATTTTTACACATTGAGCTTAGGAGCTTTTCTTTAGGCTCGCAAGCTGAACAAATAAACTAATCTTAAAAGCCTAACGGATTGAGCTTAGTAGCTATTATCTAGGCTTATTGGACTTTGTTGGTGACATTTTTCACTTGTTTTCAGTACAGGAACACAAATCACCAGTTCTGGAACGATTTAGAAAAAGACAATACTCATATGTTGAGGTATATATTTACTTTTATGATGAGTAAAGGTTTCTTCCGTTTATTGAATTTGGTTTCTCTGTTGTCATTTGCCCTTGAAAAACTGATAAATGCAATTGTATGGTTTTAATTTTTTTTCTTGAGTTTATATACCCTTTAGAAAACAAAGACTAATAAGCACTAGGATGTCTTTAGTTTTTATACCCTTTTGCGCATGTTGCCTCATGATTATTACATTGATAATGATTAATGTTTGATTGCTAATCAAATGATCAGTCCAGATTTTTATTATGGAATTGGACATGTGTAAGCACTGAGGCAACGACAAAATATCTAGATGCGAGGAATATTAATAGGACTCTAATACCAATAATTTTTAACGAGACCTATACATTGTTTTTGTAAAATACAGTATGATAGAGCAGATGCAGAAGCTCTTACGTTAGGAGCAGGAGAAGCTGAAGAGGATGTGGGAGCAGTTGAAGCACCTAGAAGATAATGCAAAGTCATCATAAGTTTATTTCTAATCTATTATTTGAGTTTCACATTTTGAAATGTTAAATTTTGCTTATAGTGTCCCTTTAACAGGAATCCCAATAAAGTCTTGAATTCTATTGCTATTTGTTCTGTTGCCGTCTTGCTTTTCTTCTATTGTCTTATCCTTGGAGTTGCATCACTTAAGCATAAGCAAAAAATTTCAAACGAACATAAGGGGGTCCTTGCTTCTGCGGTTTTGGCTACTTTTGGAGTAATTATTGCAGTCTTCATCATAGTCAGGAGCATTTACTCATCAACAAATCTCATGAGGACACAGTTCATGAAACTTTGCCTATGGTTTTTAGGGGGGATTTCGATTGCTGCACCTGTGCTTTTAGCCATCGAGTGCTTTGGGTCAGATCATTGGAGGTTGTTCGTCTGGATTTTTATTCCAGTTATTTGGTTATTGGCAGGCATTTTATGTCATATGATGACATCATGTGTCCCGGTCTTGCCAATATCAACGAGAAAAAAATCTGCCAAATGGAGTCAGGGTGTGACTTTTTGGAATCATCATCAAATTCCATCAAGGTGTGACTTGAAAAGAAATGCTTTGTGTTTTGTGAAACTTACCCTCATGTATATACTTTTTCATGAAGTAGGCATGTTTAATTGTCTTTGCATGATATGTGCACTGGTACAAAAACTGGTATTAGTCACTCCAAAAATGTGTGATGATATACATATGGTCACACGTGTTTTTTGGGTGTTTGTCACTAAAGATCGCCTTATTGAAGTGTTGTGCGCTGGAAGGGATAGAAGGTAGCAAATATGGGGGATGATGAAGTCTTATATAAGTGAAGTGGTTTGAAGATAGAATGTATTTGTGAGAGATATTTTTGGGTGTGGTGATAGATTAGGAATGCTTGTGCGGGGGTGTTTGTGCGGGAGGGGGTGCGGAGTAGGAAGTAGCATTGAGTAGTTCTATCGTGTGATAGTGCATGGTTGTGGTTGTGTTATGGTTGTTACAGGTGTGGGAAAGGTTTGTTAGTGGGGGGGAGTGTTGGAGAGGAGGGAGGGTTAGTTCAAAGTTGGGTGTGAAAATTTGTTATAGGCCTTGAAAGGGTGGTTGGTGGGGGAGAAAAGTTTGTAGAAGGGGGTGATTCGGCACTATGGTAGTTGTTTGGAGAGTGGGTGGTGGGGAGTTGTTTGGGGGTGGAATTGGTTAGGAAACGATGGTACTCAAGAGGTTTGATGCGGTAGGTGGTGGTTGTGACCTCTTTCAACCCAACCCTGTGAAAATAGGGTGGTAACTGTCTTAATAAAAAAAAGTGCCTTAACCTATAAACTTATGTAGAGATGAACTACATATGTGTAATATGGTCCTGTCTCACGATGTCGGACAACAATTGTATTTTGCTTTATATTCTAATAAGCTTAACAGGATTTATAAGAGTCGGTTCGTTATTTAGAATAAATTAATACTGTATATAAGGAGTGAATAACAATGAAATATGTAGAGATTTCTTTTATGATAAGTGTATATTGTAAAGTGGTGATGTGTTCTCATCGAAATTCTTAATTGGCAGCTGGAATTAATATTTAAATATCAAGAAAACCTAATTCGTTCTTTATTATCTAAAATTTTATGCATACTAGCAGCCTTAGTGAATCTTAAATAATAAATGAGGCAAAATGTCACCCCTCACACCGATAACCCAACTTCCCACAGTCGTACAGGGTTGACTTTTGATATCATCATCAAATTCCATCAAGTGTGACTGAAAAGAAAGCTTAGGTCTTAGAGAAAACATACCCTCAAGTAAATACTGTTTCCTGAAGTTAGCATGTTTAAAATGTCTTGTGCATGATATGTGCACTGATGTACATAAAACCTGGTATAAGTCACTACAAAATCAAGCCTAACATAGTCCAAAAATAGTGGTGATGATATACATAAGTCACCTACGTGGTTTTTGGTGTTTGTCACTATAGATCGCGCCCTTTGTAGGTCACAACGGTCCCGTAGGGAGATTGTGCTATATCTAATTGAAAAAGAGTGCCCAAACCCCGAATATGTGTGAAACAAATTAGGCACAAGTTATTTTGGATTTAATCATATTAGTGACCGTAAATACTTTATAAGTCACAGGAAAGTGAATGGTTTTAGAGAGTAACTATTTTTCGTTCCCTTATGGCCACAAAAATACTAGTAATAAAATTGACATTTGAGATGATTTATCAAGTAAATGTGTATTTTGTGTGACTATTTTCCGTCCTGTGGCCACATGAATCTATAATAAATGTAACTTTTGTGATGATTTAGTCACACAACGGGTGTTATTTTTTTGGAATTAGTCACATACAATTTTAAAAAAATGGCCAAAAGTGTTAATAAGTGTGACTATATGCTTTTTAAAATCAAGTAAATGTGTATTTTATTGACGTATTGTTCAACTAATGGTCACTGAATTTTTATGTTGTGTCTGGTGGATAGGTTTGGGGAGCAATTTGTAGTCTGATCAGGTGGGGTTAACCTTTTGTAATATTAGTCACTCAAATCATAATGTATTTTAGGATTTAGTCCACATACAAGTTAACCAAAAGTGGCCAAAAGTGATTTAATAAGTGTGAACCTATCTTTGATTAAAGTCAAGCGAATGTGTTATTTTGATGTGACATTGTTCAAGGTCCAATTCCCACAAAAGAATTTATGTTTGTTGATGCAATAAAGTAATTATTATTCACACAACAAAAAAAAATAAGGAAGCGCGGGGAATCGAATCCCGTACCTCTCGTATGCAATGCGAGCGCTCTACCATATGAGCTACACTCCCATTTGGCAATTGCATTCAAGGTAAAAATGCAACCAGGACCTAAACCTAAGGTGCAAGCAGTCAAGGTGAAAATGCAACCAGGACCTAAATGAATTCATGTTCTAATGCAAGTGTTAAAGTTACTAGATGAGTATAGTATTTATATAACACTTTGACAGCACAAATATATACTTGGCAGCACTAACTTCTTCTTTTAAACCTAATAGTAGTAGTATCAATAGCAGCATTAACATATGAGATTACTACTGGCAGCATTAAGTCTTGCATTAGCAACATAAAGTATACACTGCCAGCACAAATCATTCTTGTTCCTAAACAGTAGTGTTAGATATTAGAAAAAGACTCGGTCACCCCGTATATTTATTGTTTATTATAGCTCGTAGTTTAATAGTTAATAGTATGACTTTCGGTAATTAACCGGGTACTAATACCCGATTTATTGTAAGTACTATATAAGCCTCTTCCAACTTTGGAAGAGGTAAGCTAGTCATTTTACACTTTTCATATTAAACACATTTTCTCTCACTAGAAATACTCTCTCATATGTTTCTCTCTCTAGAAACTAGCAAAGTCCAAGAATCAACCCCGTGTTATGATATATGATATACCACAATTGGTATCAGAGCACATGAGATGATTAGATCGTGTGTATGTGCGATTTCATGATTGATCTAGAAAAAAAATACTTTTGAAGGCTCTAGCTCGTTTCTCTTGAATCTCCAGATTTTGATGTTGGTTTAAAGTTTGGGTGTTACTAGTGGCTATAGCCTTGTAGTATTGAATTGTGCAAAAGAAATCAAGTGGAATCGTTCAAAAGGGTGATTTATTGGTGTTTTTAAGTGATAAAGCTCGTTGTTCTTCGTGGAGAGTTGGCTGATATTCTTCGTGGCGAGTTGATTAAAATGAAATATTTTATTCAGTAGGTCACCAACTCTCTGTCACACGGCGGGTTGCTTAGGTGGCGAGTTGCTCAAGAGGCGAGTTGCTGTATACTGAGCAGCGAGTTGCTTACCAGCGGTTTGCTTAGGCAGCGGTTTGAACAGGTTGTCAGCGGTTTGAATATTTTAATAGCAAATATCTAAAGGAAACTCTGGCGGTTTGAAAACTCAACGGCGGTTTGATTAAAATATAGACGGCGGTTTGTATTATTTCTTCGCGGCGGGTTGCTTGGCAGCGAGTTGTGTTCGGCGAGTTGCCTTAAATTCCACCAGCGAGTTGCCTTAATTCTTTGCAGCGGTTTGATAGCCTCTGGCGGCGAGTTGAGCTACTGTCTTAGAAATTTGAAATATTTCAAACTTGGGACTTAATATCACTAAAACAAGAAACGAATACGTTAACCTCACCACTTTTAACGTACATTCACTAATCATTGATCGATCAAAACATATCATATCATAATAAAACAAGATGTCTAGTATGTCAGAAGACATCCAGTGTGCCGGTTCTGATACACGCCCACCAATGCTTGATAGAACAGACTTTGAATCTTGGCAACAACGTATACGTCTGTACTGTCTAGGAAAGGATAATGGAGAGAATATTATGAAGTCCATTAATGAAGGACCATTTCATATGGGAACGGTCTCAGATGTTATTGCTGGAGGAACTGAGGGTGCAGTTCAACAAGGTCCAGTACGTGCTAGAGTCCTTAACGACCTTTCAGCTGAAGAAAAGGAAAGGTATAAAGCTGACATTCGTGCAACCAATATCCTACTTCAAGGTATACCAAAGGACATCTACTCACTCATCAACCACTATACTGACGCCAAAGACATTTGGGAAAACGTGAAGATGATTCTGGAAGGTTCTGAGTTAACAAAGGATGACCGGGAATCTCAATTATACGATGAATTTGAACACTTCCGTCAAATCAAAGGAGAAACCATTCAAGGATACTATGTTAGGTTTACGAAGCTCATTAATGACATGAGAAACATCAAGATGACCATGCCCAGGATGCAGCTTAACTCAAAGTTTGTGAACAACATGTTACCTGAGTGGAGTAGATTCATAACTGAAGTCAAACTTAATAGAGGTTTGAAGGAGTCTAATTTTGATCAGCTTTATGCCTATTTGAAGCAACATGAGGTACATGCTAATGAGAACAGAACAATGATGGAAAGGTTCCTTCAACCAACTAATGATCCTTTGGCACTAGTGTCGAATGCCTCAGTTCAGTAGTATCCAACACAATCATCCAAGTCTCCCAAGTCTCCTCAATCCTTAAATGAACCATCTCCTGGTGACAACTTTCAACTAAACTCAGGAAGTTCTTCAACAGAAAACTTGATTGAAAGTTTATCCAACTCACTTGCCCTCCTCACTTAATCGTATAAATCACATCTTCCTCAAACAAACAATCAACTTAGAACATCGTCTAACGCAAGGAACAATGCTACGGTTCAAGACAGCAGAGTTGTGGTTCAAGATGTCCGTGGAAGATACACTGTGAATAATCAAGGAAGACCATTTTAGAGAAACAATGCAAGAGCAAATGTTATAGCCGGGAATGTAGGAGGTCAGAACAGAGGAATTAGGAGGTCAGAACAGAGGAGGCATTATTAAATCCTGGTCATCTAACCATTAAGTGCTCACAACTGTAACGACTAGGGCACAAAGCACGGAGAATGTCCAAAGGCCAAAGATACCTTCATGATTCAGACAACATCAAGGACAAATGCAACTAACGCAAGCCCAGGAGAATGTGAGGCATTACTTGATGAAGAACAGTCTTAGTTTTCTTGCAGGAGGAACAGGTTACCCCAACTTTGACGATGATTGGATGATTCACCCGAGGATGATTTGCACTCAATGTTGACCAAGCGTTGAAATCTGATCAATGACGATTCATACGACTCTGATGTTGATGAGGCTGCCCACACACAACCATGTTCAGGTAAATCTTTCATCTAGATCTATCTAACTATGAAGCAGAGGCCATCAATAGGACTCGAATCTCCATGAGGTACAAGGATCATGAATTACCTTTGTAGATCATATGGATGAGTATCAAGAAGTAACACGAGATGCAAGAGCGATGTACAACAACAACTACGTTGTTAAAAATGGATGCAGCTAAACAGTTATAATAAAAATATTCCGGATCGATCAAGTGTGTGAAGACAACGAAAGTAACATGTTGTACAAAGTAATGTATCTTCTGTACGAAATGATGCATTGATGTTAATTCTCGATGAAATGCATGAACATGATTGATTGTAATTTTTATATATACAAAATACACTATATAATATGATATCTCAACAAGAGCAATTAAGAAAATTCCCAAAGGAAATTTCACTCTTTAAAAATATATATATATATAATATATAATATACGTATCTTTACCGGAAAGTATGATTTCCCGGGTCATTTTCCCAATGATTTGAGAAATTGAAACCTCGCTTGATATTGGATATTGATTTGAATGGGTTCGAAGATTGATTGGGTTTTCTATAACTACTTAATTAAAAAACAAGCAATTAAAAACAACTAAAGCACTTAACAACTACGGAAAACAAATATAACGCGACAAATAAGCAAGTAAACTAGATTTTACTCCTAAAAATGTAAACTAAATTTCTAAACCTAAGATAGGACAAAAGAAAATTTTAGGAAAAAGAAAAACATTTTTTTGATTATTTTTGAATTTATTATGAATTAAAAACTAATTTAATCTAATTAAATCTTAAAAAATAGCAAATTAAGTACTAAAAATTTGGAAAAATGATTTTTAAGCTTAGAAAAGTCTAAAATATTATAAAAGCAAAGAAAACTATTTTTAACTATTTTTATTATTAAAATCCTATTTTTAAAATTTAAAATAAAAGCTCAAAAATGAAATTTAAGATCTAAAAAGTGTAAAAATGATTTTACTGGATGTAATCCTAAAGCTAATTTTTAGAAAACTAAAAACTATTTTTTTTGTATCTTTCTGAAACTTTTTTCTATTTTTTATTAATTTTATAAGATTTTAACTTTCAAAAATTGATTAAAAATAAAATAAAAGCTGGAAAAATCTAAAAAATTCAAGGAAAATCTTAGACACTAGCAGGAACACAAGAAAAATAAGAAAAACCAAATTGCTTAACGAATAAGCCCTCAAATGAGCTTATTATGCTACGGCTTATTTATAAAAGGGAAAATGAAAACGTGTACTAGTATTAAATGGTGTGTTATATGAATGGATGAGCTAATGAAGCAAACTGGTTAAGGCATGAGTGTTATGTGTGGGAGGTCGTGGGTTCAAGTGTGGGCAACCCCTTTTTGCTATTTTTTTTACTTTTAAGAAAAACTAAATACTAGAACTTAAAAAGGACACTAAAATAAGCTATTTTAATAAAAGGGACTTAAGCTAAAACTAAGTAATAAGCTCTAAAACAGCTTATCAAAGTTGATGTCACAGTAAATAGGGGTTTGGGCTATGGTTTACTAAAACAGCTCTAAAAAGCTCAAATTAAGCTTAATTTGAAAAAGAAAAAGTGTTCTAAATAGCTTATGACTTGCTTAATCTAAAAATGAAAAGAAAATAGAGCTTAAAACACATTAAAGCAACTGAAAATGATGATGAAGTACTCAGGAAATAAGCCAAAGTGCTCAAAACCAAATTAAGCTCAAATGTTCAAAAAGCAAACTTAGACCTTAAGCTTTTATAAACTAAACAAACAACTTATAAACTACTTATTTAAACTATAAATTCTAACCTTATAAGCTAGTATTTTGAATTTAAAGTCTAGAATCTAAATGGTACTGTTTTTGGTCTTTTTTTTGGTTTTTTACTGACTTTAAAAGCAAATGTTCAACAGTAAATAAGCTTGGAAACTAAAAATAAGTCTTAAAATGAACTAAGCTATACCTAATCTTAATCCTACTCTAACCTTAGAAACTAAAACCTATGATTGCCTAGCTAAAATTTAAGCTAAAAGTGACAGCAGTACTAACTTTTTGTTAGTACTAAATGCACTTCTTGCACAAGTCAAGCTATAGTGCATGAAACCTTTCGGTGGTGATCCTCACTTATAAAACACTCAAATGATGTGTATGAAACACTATAGCAAGCAAAATCAAAAGCCTTAAGGCTTGGATCAAAATTTCACAAACAAAAAAAAAGGCACAAGGTACCCTGGTGCTGAAAAGAAAAATTAAGCCATAACCTTTTGAAAATTAAAATCTAACCTTTGAAATTTGTTTTCTTGATTTTAAGTGATATTAAAACTGACTCAAGTGTTTTGCATAAGTTATATTGACTTTTTATGGTCAAGCTTGCTTTATAGCCGAACAAACCCTTTACAGATATATAATCTTTATGAATTAAGCTTACAAAAATAGATAAATCAACTTAATGAGTCCTTAACCCCAGATGCTTAAACAGCCTAATATTAATCTTCAATAAAGATTACCAACACTAAATAAGCACAAAATAGTCCTTAAAGCTAATTTTAAAACCTTTTTTTTTGGGTTTTTTAAGGTTTTATAACAAGTGATTTATAAATCTATGATCTAAACTAAGAAAAGCAAAAACAGCTAAACTATTATGATTATTAAGCTAGAATAAAAACTCAAATAATGCACAATAAGAGCCAATTAAATAAGCAAATAAGCAGATCTAAGTTTAGAAAGCAATTCAACTAATATTTAAAGCAAGAAATTAAAGGAAAACTTACAAGGCCTCTAGCTAAACAAGAGGAACCAAATTTGGCAGCTACAAGCTCCCTAGCTTATTAAATAACAGGGTAAAAGTCCGTAGGGATCTCTAGATCCAATAGCTATATCCCCTTCCAAAAAGCTCAAATTCCACAAGTAAAGGTAAAATAATATTAAGCTATATTAAGAAGAAAATATGATAAAGAAGATTTAATCTTATATCATGAGCTTATAGACTCAATAGAGCAGAATTTAGCTTAATGAGGGCTTATTGAGCTTTTAAGCTTAATATAATGAGAATGTAAATGAGAGCTACAAAGAAAATTTAAAGACTTAAACTGAATTTTATTAATAAAAGTTACTGATTACTTTTACTTAAGGAGATAACAAAACATATCAAGGAAAAATTCAATTTAAGAAAAAATACGAAATAGAGCTCGACAAAAGCTACTAAAAACACCGAGATAGTGTGTGTGGAGTGGTGAGGCCTATTTTATAGCCATTTGTTTAAGCTTCCAGACCCTTGCCTTCTCTACACTCCTTCTACTCTCATCCCTTCCATTGTTCCTTCAATGATTGGATCATAAATATTGGCCGTTGGATTGAATGTGGACACTTGAGGATTGCCAAGCTGTCATTCTTTGATTATGACAGCTTGTGCTTCTTTTATGAGTAGTTTAGTGCAAAAACCCACCAACATGTGTGCTTTCTCCATCTCCACGCGGCTTGAGCTTGAGAGTGAGCTAGTGAATTCCCTTGATTAGACTAATTTGACCCTTCATTTGTGTTAGAGAGCTCTTGAATTGACTAATGGACCCTTTAATTCTCATTTGCCCCTTGATTTACCCTGGATAGTGAAATGAACGTGACGATGAATAGTAAAAAGGATTTGGCGCCTATTTTTTGACAGTTAAAACTGTTAAATCTTTGGTGAAATTGCAATTCTAGCCCTTGCCTTTCTATCTTCCACTTTTATTAATAAAAAGTTTTTTGGAAACATGCAAGTTTGGTCCCTGGAGTTTATAAAAGAAAGAGTTGGGCTAGGGTAATGGGCTTATGGATCCGGGTATGGGGTTTTTGGGTTTTTCAGGCCCATTAAGGTTTTTAAGACCCAATAAGAGGTGAGGGGCTATTTTTGGACTTTTGTGAAACTTTGAGGGTTAAAATGGAATATTTTTGGGATTATGTCTTTATTGTTACTTTTGTTGACAAATGTTTAATAACCGCATTTGACTGGATTTGACTGAGGCTTGACATTTCTGTCTTCGGCTTTGATTCTTTGGCTTCTTTTTTATACTCCTCTGATTCTCGTGTCCGTGCTTGCCCGTTTTTGACTGTTTTCTTGTAATTTTTAATATATCCATACCTGCACACACAAAACACAAATACAAGCATATTGTTGCTATTTTTGGTCTGTTTTGGGTTTAATTGGGTTGTTTTAAGCATAAATGGATATGTGTATTCTACACTTATCAATAAGCCCAGTGCACTGTGTACCAAAGAAAGGAGGAATGACCGTAGTAACCAATGATGAAAACGAATTGGTGCCAACAAGACTTGTAACAGGATTGAGAGTATGTATAGATTATCGAATTGAACGAATAGCTACAAGAAAAGAAAGACCATTTCCCTTGCCGTTTCATGTACAAATGCGTGAGAGACTCGCAGGAAATGATACTATATGTTCCTTGAGGTTTCTCGGGTTATTTCCAAATTCCAATTGATCCAAAAGACCAAGAAAAGACCACATTCACACTACCCAAAAGAAAATAATAAACGTATTGCAAAAGACGAAACATTGTGCATTTACCGCTCGCATTCCTTTTTGGCTATGCAATGCACCAAGCACATTTCAGAGGTGTATGATGGCAATTTTCCATGACATGATTGAAAAGACAATGGAAGTCTTCATGGATGATTTCTCAGTTTTTGAAATTCTTTTTCTACATGCCTCACCAATCTAGATAAAATGCTTAAACGGTGTGAAACACTATTTCAGAGCTCTAATTGGAAAAAAAGGCCATTTACATTAGTTAAAGAAGGTATCGTATTTAGCGGACATAAGATCTCGAAGAAAGGAATAAGAATCGACAAAGCCAAGATCGATGTGGATTTCTTTCAAATCTAGAAACCTCACCCAACTACCCCAGACCAGGTAACTCGAAGAGTTTTCTCGGGCATGCTGGTTTTTACCGTAGATTCATCAAAGATTTTTCAAAGATTTCTCGACCCATGACCCACCTTCTTGAGAAAAACACCCCGTTTATCTATCAAGAATTCATATTCCAAGCCTTTCAACTCTAAAAAAGAAATAACCAAAGCCGCCAATTCTGACTGCCCCCAATTTGGAACCAACCTTTTGAACTCATGTGGCGATGCAAGTAATTTTGCAATAGGTGCATTTCTGGGCAGAAGGATTGAGAAGCAATTTTAGGCCAAGACATTTTCAAGCAAGACAAAGACCGAAGCTGAATCAAACGACACATCAACGAAAAGAGATGCTTGCAAGTAGTATATACGCGTTTTGAGAAATTTCATCAATAACTTACAAGAATAAAAGAGTTTTTTGTATAAACGACCATTCTTCCTTAAAATCCTCTTCAACAAGAAAGACGCCAAAGCAAGATTGCTTAGATGGGTTTTACTTCTCCAAGAATTCGATTTTAAAGTGATTGATACCAAAGGAGCTGAAAACTTTGCAGCTGATCACCTTTCACGTCTAGAAAACCCGTATGAGAATGTTTTTGATCCTAAGGAGATTAACAAAACCTTTCCTCTTGAGACATTGAATACGGTGACTTCTCGTGATAACCAAAGTACTCCGTGTTTGCCGATATATGCAAATTAACCAACGCGAGGAAAATTTCTCATCAAAGATGTCAACTCAACAAAAGAAAAAGTTTTTTCAAAGATGTAAAAGCATTCCTTCTTTGTCATTGGAAAAAAAATTTGAACCTATCCCTATCTTTTTCGAATTTGTGCGGATCAAATCATCTGTAGGTGTGTATTTGGCCAAGAAGCTCTTGAAATCCTCAAAGCTTGTCATGAAGGACCCACCGGGGGCCATCATAGGACAAACATCTCGCTCGGTAAAGTATTTGATCGGATTCTTTAGGCCTACCCAAATAACAAGAAAAGCTCATTCAATGATCAAATCTTGTGAGCATGACCAAAGACAAGGCAAAAATTCACATCGAGATGAGATGCCTCAAAATGACTACCAAGTTGTGAATTTTCGATGTATGGGGCATTGATTTTATGGGACCTTTTCCATCATCAAGGGGAAACAAATATATCCTCGTAGCCATCGATTATCTTTCCAAATGGGTTGAAGCCAAGGCGCTCCCCACCAACGATGCTAAGGTAGTTGTCAAATTTTTGAAATCCCTTTTCTCCCCGATCAGCAGCCGAGAGCTATTATAAGCATCAATGGGATATTCAATCATTTACATACACAATAATAAAATTAATAACAAGAAAATAAAAAAACAAACAGATTGGAACATAACAAACAATCATAATATCAAAATTGGTAAAGGAAATAACAATATCAATTATTAATAAAATAAACAATGGGGGACCCATTTCTGTAACGACAAGTTTGATAGAGTTATGTCTAAATATGGTGTCACACATCGTCTTTCACCGCTTACCACACCCAAACTATTGGTCAAGTCAAGGTTACGAATCGTCGGACTTAAAAGAATCCATTCAGAAGGAACAGGTTGGGCGAAAACCGTGCTCTTGGTCTGACAAATTAGACGATGCATAGTGGGCCATTATCGAACGCTTATAAGACTCGATCGAATCACAGCCCTACAAGCAGTTTATAGAAAATCATGATCACATACGGTTTAATTCGAACACAAGCATATGGGGCTCTTATAGCATGCCAATTTCAAAAGATCTCAAGACCGCAGTGATCCATCCAAAAGCTCCACTTAAAACGAGCTTCGAGATCAAGCTGTATGAAATTCAATACTCTACAAGAGAAGACGAAGAAACTTTCACGACTCAAGATCGAAAAATCCGAATCTTCATGTTGGTGATCAAGTCTTACTTTCACTCTCAGATTGAAGATTTTCTCCTCCGTAAAGCTTAAGTCCCTTGGTCCTGGCCCTTCACTATAACCGAAAGGTTTTCCATATGGCACCTGCCAAAATATCCCACCCCTATGCTTAAATTTCAAGTGAATGCCACCAGATGTCTTAAACATTATTTTGGAGGGATATGCCAACCGTTGGTTTATCCGATCTCCACACTTTTCCATAAAGACAATTAAATACAGGGATCGAGTCGACTTGCGACTCGATGAACAAAAACAAGCACTTCGGTGGGAGTTCACCCCAGCTTACTTATCCATTTTCTATTTTCTTTCTAATTTCTAAAAATAAAGGTGTTGGTGATTGTGATGAGGCGTTACTCTTTTATGATTTGTCGTTGATTGTTGTTTGTGTGATTTTTGTATAGGATTGAACCAAAAATTTTGAAGCCTCTCATGTTCAGTGTTGTGTCCCGGTTCACTCGAGCTTCCTATCCTTTGTTTGCAATTAGTTTGGGGAGATCCGATATCCTTTCATCTTATCGATTCACGTTTATCTTTTCATAATTCATAAACGGCTTAGCTTTGCGTAGAGACCCGCCTTTAAACATTGAGGACAATGTTTCATTTTAGTTTGGGGAGGGAATCTATTGATTTGATGTTACCTGCTTATTGTTTTGTTTTCACATACCCGTTTTCCCACAAAAATAGCAAAAATTTTAATTTTTTAAGTTTTTATTTGTAAAATAAAATAAAATAATAAGTGTTAAGACACGAATGTAGGTTTTCCATTGGTGAGAATAAGAAGTAATTTTTGACCCAATCGAAACAGTGATTGAGATTACTAGCTTTCTCCCTTAACAAATAATGATATAGTTTTGTGCTAGTCTCATAGAGACGTTAAACATGCTAGACTCTGAAATCATTAGTAAATAATACTTGTGCTAATCCTCAGAATATTTGTAAATATGCAGAGTTGATTATAGTATAGGCTAAGTATTTGCGAATATCTTTATTAGGAGATTTCAAATTGCAAAGAATAAGAATTGATAGTGGTTTAATACGAATTAGATGCGAAACAAAGTTAACTTGTGAAAACTTAAAGGCTTAAAAAATAACTTGTGGTTTTTCTTCCCTGAAGTTCTTAAAATGATTAATCATACGTGTTCTCTTTAATTTTTACAAATTGGAGTTATACTCTTAAAAGTTTAATCAGCATATTCAGAGAAAAAGCTTTATTGATGATAATAGCTAATCATTTGTAAATAAGAATTTGGTTCAAGATTATCTTTTTTTTTTCTAAAACAAAATTTTTCTATTTGCAAAAATCATTGTGTTGTCAAAATTAGTAATATATATATTGTATTGTTTTTTAATATATAAAGTATAGAATATAATATATATATATATATATATATATATATATATATATTGTGACATAAAAGAAGAAACTGCCAAGTTATAAATTCCTTATTTAACAAAATATACAAACTCCATCGCAATAAAAGTACTTGTGCAATTTGTCGGTTCGTGGATTCCCGATTGTGACATACGAAAGAAAGGTGGAGGATGTAATATTTTGGGTCAGTATCATAATAATATACATCGAACCTTGGTCGAGGCGTGCCATGTTCCGTCAAAGCAAAGAAATACCGTTCCCCTAGACTAATATGTAAATATAATGTATAGTTAAGTTGCAAGTTAGAAAATAAATAGTAAAAGTTTCATTCTCTAAAACCAAAGTATTCTTTTGAACCAAAATTTGCAAAAGTCTACAAGGCTTTTTCATCGGAAGTTCATGCGTTTCGATTATTATTCTCCGGATGGGGTCTCAAAAACCTTAGCACTTACCCGATGACGGTAGGATGCTAGAGAAGAAAGTCATTCATAATGGACAGAAGTGAAACAAACGATGTCTAGCTAAGGAGGTTTTTGTTTTCAATGAGTTATGAACTAACTAATGATTTAACATATTAGCCCAAAAAGCCCATGTGTAAAGCTTAGTCAGATTTCAACTATCTAAATGTAAAAGATTTTAATGGTTTAAATTAATTGACAAACCCAACTTTTAAAAAATAATAATGATTTATGTCGGGAAGAGAAATTCACAAGTTGTAATTATAAGTAGTCTTAGCATCTTGGCTTGTACTTAACAGTGATCTTATTTTTAAGCTTAGTATGGGAAAAGTGAAAAAAAAATCGGGGATGACGAATTTATCTTTTAAGACACTTTTCAAGTGCTTTTTGTTCCATGATCCTTAAAATTACCACTAAAGTAATGAAAACAATACATTATGTCAACACAAGAATAAGTTGTAGTTAAGTAGTTAATTATTAAGAAAAATCATAAAAAAGAGAAAAAAAAGTTTTGAAAATGGTAAAAACTGGTTGTTTTTATAACTATTGACTTTTAGAAACTTTTCCCCGCAAAGAACATTACTACTTCTTAAAGGATTAGTTTGGGGAGGTTCGAGGTATTGGGTTATAAGCATGTAATATTGCGTGAGGACACGCAATCGTTTAGTTTGGGGAATTTTGATAGGTGTAAAATACACATATCCGTTAACACCAAAAATGACCCTAAATGACCAAAAACATGATTAAAATGGCAACTATATGTGTGTTTTTGTTTTTTGTGATGCAGGTCTTGGATAAAGCAAAAATCAAGATAAAACTGTCAAAAACGTGCAAAACAACTACATGAGAACGGAAGACCGTGCAAGAGCCGGAAGCCAAAATCAAAAACCCAAAATCCTAAGCCCATAACCCTTTTATAAAAATCCAGGGGCCATTCCTGCCAAAGATAAAAGTTATTTAACACTAGGATTTTAATAAACCAAAGAGAGGGACTAGTTTTGCCATAAACCCAAAGTTTAAATTCTTTTTTACCCTTTTGACAGTTCAAAAGTGGGCAGCCAAAAGGGGTGGGTACATATTCATATCATCGACCCAAACTTAACCAACCACGTCAAAATCAAAGGGGTTTTTACTCCAAATGAAGGGTACAAGGTTAATCAAGAGGTCTACTACATATGCAGGATAAATATATACGCTCAAGCACTCATCTGCGCTCACTTCGCAAAGGAATGCACTGGAATCTAAGGAAAGCACAAAGGAATGATTGATTTTACTCTTGAGGCACGTCACGACAACAAGCACAAATTGTCCACATTAAGTGGATTGCCATCTTGGCAATGCCGTGGGAGAATAGAACTTGATCGCAACGCTGTCATGATTATTCTCCAATGATTGAGAATGAATGTGTTGAATGATAGAGCGTGGTAGCAGGAAGACTAAAGGTTCAGAAGTAGGGCTATAAATAGCACAGAACTTTTCACACACACGGGGAGGGGAGTGAAATAGATAGCCTTTTAATTTCTAGCTTAATCTAGTGTAGCTTATGCAAATTTAATTGTAATTTCTTTTAAGCTTTTGTAATTTCTTTTCAAGTAAAGTCGAGCCGATTCTTAAAAAACGTTGAGCTTTCTAACAACTTATAACTTAGTTCCAAGACAGTTCTTGTTTGATGAGTTGCGGGGTTAGGTTATGAATGACGTTGTTACACAAATTAAGGTTTTTGACGAGTTTCCTCGAAGATGGGCGATGTTCATGTAGTTGGATGTTTATTTTGCTTAGAGTTATTATACCACTATTTGTACCCTTGTATGGGCAAGCAAAGTTGTAAGCAGTGGGTTTCCGATCGTGAAAGTTAGATGAGACTCAAAGCGTGGCCCTAAGTTGTAAGCAGTGTGTTATAGTAATTATGTGGTTATGTGATTCTATGTGAGTTGGTTATCAATCTGTGAGCGTGATTATCTCATTTTGATTGAATTTATGGTTAATGTGGGTATTTCATTTTGTTCACATTTTGTGACAATGAAAATGATGGTAAATTTTATGTGTGTACGTATTTATATGTATATGTATACGTATTTATATAATAGGAATTCGCGAGAATAAATATAACACCTCGTGTTTTAGGTCATTGTATGACATTTTGTAATTCACAATTTATTTTTAGGGTTTTACACGTTTACTCTTAAACCGTAAACGTTAAGTTAAATCGCGTAAACTGAAAATGATCATTCAATGTAAACGGGCATTAAACGATTAAATGTTTATATCAAGCAAGTGTTATATGATTATTATGAGGATAATTAATAACTTTGTTTATCTTATTTTTATGGCTACGTAAAATGCTTACGTTTCGCGATAAAATGCGTTTAGGCATACCCGGAAGTTCCAAAACCTAACTACGCCTAAACAAATACCCACGATTATACCCAATACTCAAAATAATAAATATAACATCACATATATATGTATTATGCTGAAAATTTGAGGATGAGACCAAAAGTTTACATCTTATAAATAATATCTAGATATTATATAGATATTTAGTAAAAGTAATCTTACACCTTTT
>BQNB010013700.1:39605-76644 GCA_026074375.1 Tanacetum coccineum
TTTTATATACAACTGCTTGACACATAGCAGACTTTTGATATCACGTCATATTTTTTAGGACAAGTCCATGCTTTTATAAATGATTAGATATGTTGGTTTGTTATGGGAGCTCGGATTTCTGGTGTCGCACACATTATGTATGTAACTTTTCGTCGTAACTTTGTATGCATTAGAATACTGAGGTCTGTTTTTCTGAGAATTGAACAACTCTTTTCGAATTCAGTATAGTGTCAAGTCTTCTGAAAACTGTTGAAGTTCATTTGAAAAAACACCATGAAAACCGAGCTTCCATATTGTGTTATTATGAGATGACGCAGATGTCACAATGTCTAAATGTTTGGCTACAACTTTACATATTTTTATGTGTTTTATTAAAAAACTGCTAGCGTATAAACAGTTACTTGATTACTTTGAAAAAGGCGTTTATAAGTCGTAAAAATTAAAATCAAAAGATGGCATGTTAAGAAAGGTATGTATTTAGTACACAATACTCGTTCCTAGAATGCAAGACAATGACAAAAACAGAACATAAATAATGAGCGAATGTAGATTGTATACAGTATGGTACACATGGAAGCTTGAGAATTGTATTTGATGGCAAATAGCTGCTTACCGCTTACAATTTACCATTTTAACCAGAAGAAAGAAAATTTGTTCCACCACTGGAAAAACTTGCTAAATCGACTGAAAGAAATGTATGACGTACTGTACGACAGTAAATTTGTGTAACAATGTAAAATCTACTGTAAAATAGTGAAAGGAAACAAGATCAATGTTGGATGCATATTTATAAAAACATGAAATAACTTTTAGTCATCCTAATCATTTCTCTAATTCAAATAAATAAAAACTTTTAGTCATGCCGGAGTGGTTATCGGGCATGACTAGAAATCATGCTGCTGTCCACGCTTTTTAGAATTACATATTTTGCATAATGAATTTACAGAAGTGGTCTGCAAACTATCGGCTGGTTTGCAACATACGTCGGTATGACTGTTGTTACAGTTCATTTTTTGTTTTATTTTGGATGTTGATAAAGCTAATGTGTTTGATAACATGATTTGTTGCAGTTTCTATGTGTTTCGAAAACTGGTTTGACCCGTCGGTCGTGACCTGCCGACTGACCGGGTTAATCAAAAAACCCTTTCTAAAAAATTGCTAACAATCCGACCATGTGACGAAAACCAACACATTGACATCATGACCCGAGTCTGTAACGTTTATTTAATAGATCATAAGCTTTCACACAACCTTAGAAACACATGGCATCTTAAGTAAATGAATACAACTCTGAAATGTACTAGCAAATTGCTGGTAGAAAACCATATAGTTTTCTTACTGTAGCAGTAAAGATTGATTAATTCCAGTCATAGTTAACCCGACATGGTCATTGTCCTGTGTGTGTTTTTCTTAAGTCACTTATCTGGTTTTCTTACTGTTACCGTTTTTTAATTTTTTTTTGCTCTTTTATATGTTCATTGACGAATGTGTTTGATAGACTAGTCGAGTGACCTATCATCTTCATTGTTTCGGGTTTGACCGGGTTTGGGCGGGTATGGCCAGATTTGGCAGGGTATGGCCGGGTTTGTGATCTGTTATGTATCATTTAGGTTATTGTTATTTTGTAGTGGTTTAGACCCAATGAACACACACATACATGCATGAAACCCCTAGAGGATTGATCATTTACCAATGGAACAAACTCACAGCTCCACAATGATATACAAATTGCGGGATTTTTGCGAAATAAATACATCATGAACGATGCAAGCCTACTAAAAACCAGCACGTTGCATCTCTAACCACACTATTCCCGTCGCCAAACATAACCATTTACTTTTTTTCTTGTTCTCTTTGTTCACTTTGTCTACTTCCCGACCCTAAGGAAGCCTTGTCCTCTTTCTGGTCTTTGTTGTTACTCGTATGTGGACCCACCACTCCCAATGCTGTGTTATCTTCCAATGCTGATCTTTGGGCCAACGGCTTCTCACCCTCCAACTTTGTATTAGTACTTGATGATGATGATGATGCAGTGGGTCCCACATTGGATGTTCTGACTTCGGGGGTCAACTTTGTTTTGGGATCTGCGACTGGGTCGGATGTAACCAAAATCTGCCAAACAAGAAAACAGGTGCAACTAGTTATATAAGAACCAACAAACTGAACATATGATCAATGTATATCAGTAGATGGTGTGGACAACTAGTGATTCCAAAAGAGCCTGATTGTCACGGTCAACATTCTCCAAAAACACTCGCCTATGCGGCCTTTGCTGCTCCACTTGAGGATTTTTGGCCAAAATTTATCTAATTCATTTTTGGTTTTAAGATTGACTTTTTGTTAACTAAACGTTAATTTTCAGTTAATCTTCGAATCGTTTCTTTTTTTTAAATGTTTTTTTGTTTATTTTTTGAGAGCGCAAGGAGTTTTGTTCTAACGAGATTGGTCAAGATCATTGGTTTTACCGGGTTTCACAGGGATTGCGCGGGTTTGATCGGTTTTGGCCTGGTTTGAGCGGGTCTGACCGGTTTTGGCCCGGTTTGCCTGGGTTTGATCGATCTTTGTGGGTGGGCCGAGGTGGATAGGTGGGGGTGCGGTGGGTTCTGGTTTGGCAAAGGGTTGTGAGCGGTTGGAACTCTGTTTGAGCGGTTCTGAGGCGAGTTTGGTCTGGTTTGACACCTTGTGCCTAATTCTAACAAAAGGTATGCCCTGGTTCACACAGATACCTCGTCCTCCCATATTCCCACTTGCAACCTCGATTACCTTTGGCAAAAGTTATAGATAACGTGACTGTATTGGGACGGAATGACGGTTAAATGTTTTAGATTTTGGTTGGAGAAGGACACAGTGACGACGAAGGGCGTTTGACGCGACGAGGGTGTGGGGGCGAGTTGGGGGGTTCGGGGGTATGGTAATGTGGGCGGTTTGTGGTATAATCTGCATTTTGTGGAGGTGGTTTGCGGGGGAGTGGGGGTTGTGGTTGATGTGTGGGTTCGGGGGTAGCAGATGGGGGCCGCTTTGAGTATCGTATTTAGTTTAAAACCCTTTTCAAACTGCATGGAGTAGGTAGCCCTCCGCCTCTCCGGATCCCCATGAGCAACTGATCGCTCGACTCATCATGTTCCAGTGGCGGGGGGGGTAAGCAAGCACCACTCAGTCGTATCGTTATAACTGCTTAAAGTACCGCGCAATCTTGGTTTCTCGCTTTTATCTCATCACCCTGCACATATACACAACACCAGCTCTAAATCCTTCATATGCTACACACCAGTATGCATCCTAGCATATTTTAGACGATATAACTGCTAGGCAAAAATATTAATCACGATATGGGAGGGGTTGTTTGTGGATGTTGACTGATAGTGGGTTGGACTCTATGGAACTAACTAATCCGCTCTAGGGGGGGCTAAGCGACAGAGAGCTACGGATTGAACACGGAGCACTATACAATACATCCCTGAGTGCAAATGTCCGCAAAAATCCAACCTTATTGGGATGATTTTTTTGCAAAAGTTTTAACAAAATGTTTTGCAAAAATCCAAACCCTCAAGGAGAATTTTGCTGAAGTTTCACCCCTCGGGGATGATAATTGCCAATATTAATCGGCCTAGGGATGATGAGTGCCACAAACTACAAACCACAAGGGATTGATTTTGCAGTTTTACGTCTGATTTTAGCTTCTTTGTTGGTGTGCTATGGCGAAGTACTTTGGCTTTTTTACACTTTTTTTCTTTGCAGGTCCTAATGTATATTAAGTACGCAACAATGACTATAGCCCATGATGGTTTCAAATTGAAGGTGGCTGAGGGTGAATTTTCCTACTCTAAGATTATAGTATAGCTTGGCACACGATGAAGACAACATTTATCCGTTTGCTGGTATTCATTCTTTTTGACGTCTTTTTTCCATCAAACACACACTTAATTAGTACCTTTTATTGCTCGTTGCATTGTGTGGGTGCCTAACTCTCTCTCTCTATATTATGTCATCTAATCTGTAGAAAGGTTTGTGTGGGAACCTGATATTGTTGAAGGCCCCCTCTCAAGTATAATGCCGCTTACAAGGCCCAGACCGTGTTGCGCCCCTACCCTATCAAAGTGTGGGAATTGTTACGTGAAGACATTGATGACACGACTCTGGATCCTCCATTTGTTACAGAAGTCATGGAGCCTCTTCAAATCGAGCAGCTGATGGATTGAATGGTTTCCAGTCTTTCCCGTGAAGAAATACAAAGACTTGCATTGTGCGTGCGCCTTGGAAAGGTAATAAGAAAGCTATTTTTTACTTTTGTTACTCTATATTTATCATTATCATCATGATATTTTGGCTATCTCATTTGCATTTCTTTTGTGTTTTCATCTCAGCGTGCTCACATTTACCTCATAGACGAACCAAGTGCATAGCTCAGTCCCCAACAGCGTGATGTTGCCTCAGGAGTTTTAAGGAGATTTGTAACACTCTTCAACAAGACTGCGTTTGTGGTCGAACAATGATGGAGCATTTAGCTGATAACGTCGTCGTTTTTGAAGGGACGCAGTCTGTTGATTGTGTTGCAAATGCCCCTTAGCTGTGGAATCATTTTTCAGCTGTAAGTGTTTACTTCATCACTCTTAATTTATACCGACTCTGGAGGTGTTTTAATAACCTTCACACGGGCTTTAAAGCTTAGTCGATTTTTATTTATTTATTATTTTTTTTTTTGGTAAAGGGTTTCCCCGGGAAAAAATCGATCTTCTTATATCTCTGTTCGCAATTGTTATTCATTCGTTTCAAGATTTCCTTTGATATTTAGCTCTCTTGCAATTAGTATGATTAGTCAAACACCACCTAATTGCTAAAAATTCAGTTTCTGTTTTTTAAGCTAATAATAAGCTCATTAATTTAGGTCTGTAATTTACAAAGTCTGGTACACTTTGTAAACACCAGAACCTATTTGGCTTATCACAAAAAGTCATAAAAAAAGCACTACACTTGTAAAGGGCTGTAACTATAACTACAATTTGTCTAACCGAGTTTTGGCCGGTTTTGACCAGGTCACCCCATTTACCGGTACCCGGTCTTTTTTTGGTTTTTCCAGTTTTTTTCCAAATAACACCCGATAATTATATTTAGTTGCGACACAATTTATATGTACGTGCTCTTTTTGTTTGAATGTCTTAGTAATGCATGGGTGAGTTTTTTAAAGCTTTCTGGGTGAGTTTGGGGTTTTTTTGCATCCCACTGACAGGTCCAGATGGGCAAAAAAGATCATTTTCAAATGCAAAATGATTCCTGTCTGTCATTTGATGATGTTTTTCTTTGATAAATGAAGCTACCACCACTCAATAAACTTGCAACAAGCATTATATCGGCCGTACGTGTGCTGGCTATGGTGCTCTTTATGCGTAACTCCTTTTTCCTCCATTGTGACTTGGAACAGTTAGATAGTGCACTGAATTGCACGATGAATCCAACCTTTTTCAATATATAAAACTCATGCATTTGAAAATTCCCCAACCTTGTAACCTTCCCTAAGAAACTAGTTACAACATTGCTTGAAATGACACCTAGAAACATGCGGACACTAATATGAATCAAACAATTAGTGCAAGTTAGGATAATGGATTCAAAGTTAGGACTTTGTTGCAGAATTTCTACAGAGTTCATTATTAACTTATGTGACATGACGTTCATTATAAAATTGGACTAACGGCGTACAAAAATCCAAACGTTGGAAAGGACTGCAGTATTTCTCTCTTTTTTAGACTAAACGTGAAATCTGGCAAAACCATGTGGACTAATGGTGTAATTTACTCTATAAAAAAACCATATTCGTGTCAATCGTGTTGATCCAACCCCGAGTTAGCCAAACATTTTCAATCCGACACCCGGCCTATTCGGGTTACTCGGGTTGACCCCGAATAAAATCACTGACCCGAGCAACCCGACCCGAATAGGCTAAGTCAGGATCGGACGGGGTTGGCTTTTTTGACACCCTTAACGATGACCAAACAAAATACTTTCACTCTTCCATATTAGCGCTACATCATCCCTCCTCCTCGTCACTCAATATTGTGCATATACTTGATTCCTAATCGAGAGAACTAATGAATCTCTTTGCAGGCTGCAGGTCTGCAACTTGCATGTTTGCCACCCGTTCTTACTTCGGTGACAAACAAACCCAATGAAATTTAAAGATAATTAAAAACTGTGAAAACTAGAAGGGGGTGAATAGGCTTTACCGTTTTAAAATTAAAACTTACATTGTCGACTTATGTGAATTCAAGAGATATACACAAGTGTATATGATAGCGATGCAATAAGTAAATAAACAATCAACGAAATATGAACAAGTAAAGATAAGAAAGATCAAACCGATGACACAATGATTTATAGTGGTTCGGCTACGAAGCTCCTCTTCGCCCTACTCCACTCCCCAAGTACCCAACTTGAGAGTTATCTTTACTATGTCAACAAGCTCCCTTTAGGTAGAGAAAACCGTACACGTCGCTTACACTTTTTCCGATACTAAGCTAAATACTAAGTTCTACTTCAAGATAGAACCAATCTAACACACTATGTATTTTATGGCTTAAATACTAACCTATCATACACATATGATACACACAACACACAACACAAGATATATAAGATGAATGATTATTACAAACATGATGACACAACTAAACTATTAACACTTGAAGCTTGACGTCTTCTTGAGTGTTCTTCACTAAAGAGAGAAATGAGTTGATCACTTGTAATGGATTATGTAACAAGTATAATGATCAAAGAATACAAATGATAAAAGATGTTTGTGAAAAATATTTGTCAATAGTTATTTTAAAATGAAAGCTTAAGGTTGCTATTTATAGGCAAACCTTTGAAATTTAAATATGTCCTAGACAGTTGGTCCGTCCGACTCACGGATCCACCATTGCCTGGATCCGTCCCTTGTATTTGGTGGATCCGTGGGTGGAGCTGTGACAACATTTGTTATTTTGTGATTAACCCAAAATCTATACAAAATATTTTTTTGTATTTAATAAAACTAATTTATTAGATTCTTCTAGAACAAAATATTTCTTATCATCAATAAGGAAAGATTTTCTAGATTTGAGAAGATTTGAAAAGATTGTTTCCACTTATGGTTAATCGTATTTTGTCTTACATGATTAATATAACTAGCTTATAATTAATCATGTGTTAACTTAAATCATTTGATTAGAAAGGGTTTATGCAAATAATAATATTTTTCTTTGATCATTAACTATGTTTATTAATACCATATTCATACCTTAAGTGATTTGTCGTCGTCAAGTAAACTTTCGACTAAATAACTTGTTTATGTAAACTTTTACGTAGTATGACATTATATTTGTTATTATCAAAACATGAAGATCATTAAATATAAATATCATTTTTGCGCAAATATTTGTATTAACAATCTCCCCTTTTTTTATGATGACAAAATATAAACTCGTGCTTATTTAAAAGTTACTAAATGAGTATTTGGTATATGAGTTTACATATCTTCTCCAACTTTTTGTCGTAGCAAAAAGTGTTGTAGAGGCGATCCTTGCAAGTCATGTTTTTGACGAATGCTAAGTCACTTTGTTACGAATGCAAAGTAAAAAATAACAACTAAGTTGCAAGTGCACTCCCTTGGTGTATGCCCCCCTTGCTTGAGGCACCGAGGAATCGAGCTATGGATGCGTGCTACAAACCAAAGTTAGTAGACAAGCAAATATATATATGACAACCACATATGCACACATATACATTTTATACAATAAACATCCATCATCAACACAACAAAATGAAATAATATTAAATCCATTATAAAGGATAAAACATAAAATTTAGCGTTAAAGCCATTACACAATAATCTTAAACTAGAAAAAGAAAATAATTAAAGATCCTAAATCTTGGGATAAATGTCATTTTCCCATATAATCTGAGGAGTGAGGTTAGATTGCTATGCGGCTAATGCGGAAAGTAAGGTGGGTGTGGTGAAGGACCGAGGTGGTGTCTGCTGATAGAAATAATGCCTAAAAACCTTATTAATATTTTTCGATCTCTCTACGTTTTGATAATCACAAAATATAAAAACAATTAATGAAAAATTAATTGTAAACATGTAATTAGTAGTAAATTTTCATTTCAAAAATTTAATCACTTAAAGGTATGAATAAACAAATGCTTAATATAGTTTATGATCAAAGGATTTTTTTAAACTCACACTTTTTATAAAAATGACACAAACATTTTTATAACTTTTACAAAACATTTTTAGATTTAAAAGAAATATTTTAAATTCAAATTTTCTACCCAAAAACGGCTAGAAATGTTTCATAAAAAAATACCTCCCCCAAAAAAGACAAAAAAGGGAGCGTTAGGCTTGGGCGGCCCCCTTAATTATAACGGGCAGCCCCCTTAATTTTAAGGGGACCAGTCACGTGTTTTTTTGTCACAGCTTGCCTATAAATACTGTACTATTCCCCACTGACTTTCTCACCTTTTGCATACACTTTCTTTCTGTTCTAAATCAGTTTATACACTCTTTTTCATCCTTTGATCATTTAATCATAAAGCTTTGTTTCCAAGTGATCCAAGCTTAATTCCTTAAGTGTAAGAGAAGAATACTTCTTATCATCAAATCAAAAAGTGTTATAGTATAGTTGGTATAGGTGTGTAGTTGTGTTATATCTTGTAAATCATTTGTGTATATTGTGAAGGTGTGTATCCTTGTTGTGTACAATAAGTAGATTGTTGTGATCATTGTAAGTATAGTTAGATCGGGGTGATCTTAGTAGTATTGCTAGATGGTAGGCATAGATAGGTTATAATTGATTTAAATCATTCTTTAGTTATCGTAACAAATGTAGAGACAAGCAACAGATTTGGATATTATTTGGGGTGGTCTTGAAGTTTATGGAAATGGGTTTTGAAGCTTAGAGAACAGGTCTCATTTTATCTCGCCATTTTCACATTCCTCGACTCATTCGGTTATCTCTACCCTTCCTACCTCTTTATTTCTATTATGTTAATGTTTATTGCCATGTTTAGATTTATCTTGCTTATTATTGTTATTAGTTTAGTTTTTAGGATGAGCGAGTAGATTTTATATGCTTGATTAAGTGATTATATGTTTAGTGAATTAAGTGTGATTATATAAGTGGAAATATTGATTAGTGATTTTTATATTACTTAGATTATTGTTTTGGTTATTCGAGCGGGCAAAAGCCGTAAGAATAATTAGGCATTAATTTAGTAATCGATATCTTAATAAAAGTTGTTTTCAATATAAGCCAACGTTGTGAGAAGATAATTTGTTAGAAAGATATTGGTTCATCAATAAGGACTTAATTAATTAAATCACACTTAAAGATCTAAACGAATCACTTAGCAAGCATATCCTTTTTATATATATCTCTTCCTTCGATTGCTTTGCTTATTTGTTAATTAGTATAATTTAGTTTAGTATTATTTTATATTTAGTTTTAAATCAAAAACCAAAATTAAAAGATAATCAAGCATTTAACTTTCAAACATTAACGTGGTTTTCAATTCATCTCTCGTTGGGACACGACATCCGGAGGATCTATTATTACGTAATTTTTATGTGTAATTCCATTGGAATTACAAAACTCTCCAAATTGCACCTCATTTTCAAATTCTCTACCGTGGTCGGTTCTTATTGACACTATTGTACATCTTAATTGGTTTTGAATTTTCTTACTAAATATTTCGAATTGATCGAAGGCTTCGGTTTTATCTTTCAGGAATCTAGTCCAAGTATACCTAGAGTAGTCATCTACTATGATTAAGGTGTAGCGGTTTCCTCCGTAACTTCGTACGGCGGATGGACCAAAGAGATCCATATGAAGGAGTTCTAAGCATCTAGTCGTTGAGACTATATTCTTAGCTTTGTGACTAGCGTGGGCTTGTTTTCTAATTTTGCAAGCATCACAGAAGTGTTGATCAAACTTAAGCTTAGGTAAGTTTCTAACTAATTCCTTAGATGCTAACGATTGAATGAGACGCATATTTGATCAAGTTACATTTTTCCAATCTCGAGAAAAGTTTACAATTTCATCGAGTAGAAGAATCTGAGTCTGATAATCTTTTTCTTGATCATATACATGGAGAGGACAAGAACGTTGAAGACGTCCAAATGGCCAATCATTTAGACCGATGGAAGAGCTACTCCAAATACATATCATAGGTATTGAAGATGCTATCGTTGTTCCAGCTGTTCTAGCAAATGATTTTGAACTAAAAACCGAGTTACTTGATTTCATAAGTAACAACCCTTTCTTTGGTCTTGAAAATGATGATCCTCATTCACCACTCAAAAGATTTTACAAATATACCGGATCTTTCAAAATAAACAAGTGCCTCATTGCTAGTGATGTAGTGATCTTATTCCGTTACACTTAAGGAGCAGCTGAGACATGGCTGGCGAAGAACCTCCTTATTACATTACAAATGGGAATGATTTAGTATTCAAAGTTCTTGAATCGGATTTTTTCTCATTCTAAACAAAAGAGTTCAGAAAAGAAATCATTTGTTTTTACGAACTTTTTACGAGTTTTGTGTGACTTTTATCAGAAGATCTGGGAAAGATTAAAGTTTTATTATGAAAAATGATGACCTTATAAAGATCACGGATATTATATCACCCTAGATTCATCAGAATAGATGTGATTTTCTGTCAATAAATGGGAGGAGAGTAATCGAATCAAGATTACTATCTGAAATACGCAGCGGGTGAAATCTGATATCAAAAAATACTCAAGAAGCCTTAAGCATTATTGAGAATAAATCCAAGGTTTGAAATTGCAGAAATAAACCTCAAGTTTCGAGTAGTGGTGGTAGTTCAATTCAAAATGATGCCATTACCGCTCTTACTAAACAAGTCGAAGCTCTTGGGCATATGTTTTAGCTGACAAGAAGCTTATACCGAATCCATAGAAAGAAGCACCAATTCAACCTAATGCCAACTCAATTTAGTTCCAAATGGAATAAACTTTTCAAGATAGGCGATTAGGTGTGCTACCGAGTGACACTGAAACATACCCATGAGAAGAACGTAAAGAAATTACTACTATGAGTGGTTTGACTTTGGATGGATCTTTTATTCCTCATTCTAGTTTTCTCATTTATCAAGACAAGGAACAAGAACCAGAGACCATAACGGAAGTGGTGGAAATTCCTAGCTCTTAGAGCACACCACTTGTCCCACCTCTAGAAACTTCACCATTGTCCTCACCAAGACCAAAGAAAAACCTCGAGCCTAATCCTCATCAGCCATTGATTCCATATCCATCTCGGCTTCAAGAAGAAAAAATTCAAACTTTAGAGAACCCTACGGGATGTGCCGACCATTTCGTTTATAGAATTGATATTGTTGATTCTTTCTGCGATAAATTTCCTATTGAAAACAATTCTTTAAGTGGAAATACCACTCCCTCTTATGATTCTATAGTCGAGTCTCTCTCCCCACTTCCTACTTCCTTCAGGGATAGTGACTCTCTTTTGGAGGAGACCGATACCTTTCTTTCTAATTTTGATGATTTTCACCTGTTATGAGACATTTTGCTTTGATATCGAAGAGAAGAGTAGTGGCCGTACCACTTCTCATTCCGAGCATTCTCTTCCAGACTACGAAGCATTCTGTTTTAATGTCGATCATATCGAAGAGAAGAGTAGTTGCAGTACCACTTTCTCATTCTGATCGTTCTCTTCTTGAGTATGAATCGTTTCATTTTGATCTTTCGATTGATTTGCTTCCTCCTGCCAATAGGAGTGATTTTCATCATGAGGAGTTTTCCGATGAACTCGCTCACATCATATCTTCACTAGAGTATGATTGGTTTTACTTCGATATTGAGCTCGACCCAGGAGAGTTGACTATACTTTTTGAAGAAAATATATCTGAAGATTCAACCAAGGAACTTACAAGTCATGAGCTTAATGATTTCCTCTCCTCCTATCCGATTGTGACTCCACTTTTTTTGAAGAATTTTCTGAAATCAACCTTTTAGTCTCATTTCCTTACGGAAATAAAGACAAAATCTTCAATCTCGGAATATTCATTATCCATAAAGTTCACTCTAAGAGATTTTTCATTCTCCTTCTGGATGAATTTTCTTCTATGTCACTCATCAGTGACTTTCTTCTCCTCATTGATCCTTCTAAGATCGAAACTTTTCTACCATTTCCTTCCGAAAATAAAGACAAAGTTTTCTATCCCGAGATTCTCCTTATCGATGGAATTTTCTCTTTCACAAGAAAATCTCCACATCTACTGATTAATAATTTCATGATCGATAAATGTCATATCTTAAGTGAAATTTCTTTGATGACCAAATCTTTGGTCAGTTCCCCCTATGGACAACTAAATTCGGGGGCGAGTCAAGCTAGAGACTCGCACAAAAACAAACGCTTCATGGATGGAAACCCATGCTTATCCTAGTAGTAGTAATAATATTATATTAGCTTAGATTTAGTAATGAATAAGTGTGGGGGAGTGATTCTCTTCATGTTGTGTTTGGTGGTTTTCTGTTTTTGCTTGCAGTTTCTCTATGATCTTGAAAGACCTACGTGATAGATGAGATTTTAATCTCTCAGAGATCTAGAATGCTCTCGAGTCTCAGACCGATTTATTTTTATTGATTATATCCTGGGAATCCTTAATCCTGATCTAAATATTATAATAGATAATATTAAAATATATATATATATATATATATATATATATATATATATATATATATATATATATATATATATATCTGATTTTATTTCCCCTTTCACACTTGGAATTTTTTGCATTTGCCTTTTTCGTTCCTAAGTGTGGGGGTAAGACCCGACATTTTTGAACATTGAGGCAAATGTTCGGTTCTAAGTGTGGGGGGGGGGGGGGATTACTGTCGAAATTGTTTTACCTGTTGCCTGCCTATGTCCAATCAACCCCGTTTTGACCAATTTTTTTTTGCTTTTATTAATATCATCAATAATATTTTATATGTATTTATATATATACTTATATATATATATCATATATATATATATTAATGATAATAAATTAAAATAATAATATAAATAAAAATTGATATAAAATGGTTGATTCAATAATGTAGATTTTGACTTGACCGAGTTTTGCACTTTAGCTTTTCCCTTAGCCTTCGAGACTAAGCGTTTGCTTAACTTTAAAATTTTACAAAGAACGAAAAATGATGGAGTTGAATATTAGTTAGATGCTAAGCGTAGAGTAGTTGGATCTCATTAGAGCTCATAGAGGTTAATTGTGACTTTTTGCTCCCATCAGCTTAATAAATGAAATAAAATAATTTTCAATAAATAAAGTTGATTTGGTTTTTGCGATTCTTAGTGTTAGCCCTAAAATATGGTGACTAATCCGGAATTACATTTATCATTTATAGTCGGGTCGGGTTAGTTTAGCTAGTCGATATCGGGACTATAAATACTCCCTCCATACTTCCATGGAGGGGTAGGAGTTCACATTGTAAAGTGTGAGTGTGTGTGTGGTTCCTTTTTCTCTATTAAACCACACACATACACAAACACTCCTCCCTCTTCTTTTTTCTATCTCTTCTCTTTTCTCTCTAATAATATGGATACTTTTCTTTTCCATTTTACCAAGCCTCCGGATCATTGTTCAAAGGGTGAATCTATACTAACAATTGGCACCAGAGCATAGGGGGGAACACGCTGGTTGTTTATCTAATGATTATTGTGGTTTCAACAAGATCAAATTCGTGGTAAAAAAGGAGGTCAACTAGAAAAAAAATCAATCCCGATTTTTTGTGCTTAGATGTGTGGAATGTTTTATGTTATTAAGACATGATCTAGGCATAGGGTAGAAATTGTGCAAGAGGAAATCAAGTTAAGAGGTCAAAAAAAGGGTGATTATTGGGCGATTTTGGTGGAAAAAGTCGTATTTTTTTTGTCGTTGCGTTTTGACTCTCTGGCAAAATTCATGTTGCGTTTTGATTTCTTCTTGTTGCGTTTTGACTTCCTTCTTGTTGCGTTTTGACTCATTTCGTTTTGACTCACTGCGTTTTGACTCATTGCGTTTTGACTCGTTGCGTTTTGACTCGTTGCGTTTTGACTCGTTGCGTTTTGACTCGTTGCGTTTTGAATCGTTGCGTTTGATTCAGGTTGCGTTGATGACCACGACTGCGTGTTGACTAACGATACTTGCCCATTTTTTTATCATTGCGTTTTTGATAGAATATCTTGTGTGAAGAAAAGGGTTTCAGTAAAGGCCATTAATAACTTGTGATACCGTAAGTCCGTTTTTAGGCCGTGGACCTCTCAAATTGTAAGAGAAAAACGAGACGGAAGCCGCTCTGTAACCCACCTTTAGTGGTAAAGGATATTTCGAGGCCCAAACAGCGTTTACTATGATTTTATTGACAATTTTTTCAGTTTTTTGGCTTTGTGTTACAATTGTTTTTGTTCTAGCTCACGGCCCATCTGTATTTTTTGGCACGTTTTGTTTGGTGGCCTAGTTAAACAATTGTTGTATGCCTAGCAGAAGAAAATTATTGTTTTTAGACAATTAAATCTTTGGCCGCTGAGTCTGGAATTAATTCATTCCACGGTTTTTTCAATTGTTTTTGTAAAATCCCGTTTAATTTCATTTATCGGTTTCTGTCATAGACGTGTAAAATACCGTGAATGTGTATTGCATACAAAACACCACAAATCAAGAATCGAGACTCATAAGACACAATCAAACCATAGACAAACACACCACACAAACATCAAACTTAATCCCAAACGATCCTGAAAAGATTCACTTAAATGGACAAAAATGGCTAGAGATTCGGTATTACGATGACATGTGATCTAGGTTTGTGATTTGGTATCCCTTATTTGCAATTGAAGTTGGATTTCACAAAGGCGTCTACTTATTTCATCATCGTGACTTTCTTCTATTTTCTATCGATTGATGACTTGCTTGAACGTACACAGTTATGATTAAGACTTGGATTATCTAGTGTGTCCAGGAAGTCATGGGGTTGGTTGGATGTAGACCTGGTTAACTTCACTTTAAAGGAGTTTCGTTGTGTACCAGTGTCAAGCAGATGTCGATGTGGATATTTCAAGAGGTGGTGTACTTCTTATACTTTTGGAGTATAAGGTACTTAAGATTCTTTTCTGCACCGTTCTTCAATCAACAATCGTGCAAGCTTAAGTAACAAATTTTGGGGATTTTACTTCAGTTTCAAGTTTGGTATAACGGGTTTACTTCACCATGTGGTCATGACAATAGCCGACAAAATACAGAGGTGGTAAGTTTAATCAGAGAGTTTAATGTTGAGATGTAATCAGCACTTCTCACGGTATTTTTTTGTGCTATTCCTAAGACAAAGATACTTCACAGTCTGGCAAATCTTCAACAGTTTTTGATGACATTAAGTTTGTTCTAATCTAAGATTTGTGCTTATGACTAGAACTTCTCGAGTATATGGACGTTACACGACAATGATGCTTAGTTTTTTTTTCCGATGAGTTCACAACCATCATGGGGGAAAAAGTGTACATCCGGGACTTTAAGTTGGACTTTGATGTTACCGAGTCAACTTCCAGGGGGATGTAGTGTATACTACTTCATAAGAATGGTTTGTGGAAGTATTCTGCAACATGAGTAGAACAGTTGTTGATTTCTCGCATGCACCCCTGAGAAGAATATTCAACAAGCCTGATGACAAGAAGACGTGGTCGTTGGTGTGTTTTGACTTCTACAAAATTCCGCTGTGACACTTTTGATGACAAGTAGAAAGATTTGTTCAAGCTACATTAATGTTTAGAATATGTTAAGATAGGGATGTTGGTTTAGGGGGAGCGATTCAGAATACTTCGCCAAAAAAGGAGTTATGAAGAAAAGCTTTTCAAGACCTGCTGCATGAATTGGGTGGGATGTTAATCAACTCATGAATACTCAATGGATATCATGAAAAAGTAAAGACAATGTAGATTCCAGGCTGGAAAATACAAGTTTTAAGACGAGGAGAACTCAGAAGACACTTCAACTGTGTTCGGAATCGCTTTGGAAAAGGATTATTATTCGTTGTTTTGTATTGTTAGGAAATTGTAAGTAAATTTCCGTTAGTCCACATATTGGGGAAGATGTTAGCCTAAATATGGTACTATTCCGGAATTACATTATCTTTTTTTGTCGGGTAGGGTTATTGTTAGGTGGTAGAATCGATTATTCGGGATATAATACTCCCTCCATTACTTCCATGGAGGGGTAGGTGTTCACATTATAACAGTTCGTTGAGTGTGTGTGTGGTTCCTTTTCATCTATGAACCTCAACATACAAACACTCCTCCCTCTTCTTTTTTCTATCTCTTCTCTTTTCTCTCTAATAATATGGATACTTTTCTTTTCCATTTTACCAAGCCTCCGGATCATTGTTCAAAGGGTGAATCTATACTAACACTTAGTTTTGATCCCTTCATAGAGATTCCTTCTGGTGAAAGTAAGGTACGCATCGAGGTTTTTGTCGTGATGTGGGGGAAATAGGCTGTAATCGATTCCTAAGGCTCGCTCCGTAGAGGTCATAAGGAGATAAGTGATAAAGACCAAGGACTTGAAATTTGAGATATATATATAATATAGATGTATGGATATAATATATATTTGTATTATATATATATATATATATATATATAGATATGTATATTATATTTATATACATATGTATAATTTATATATTTATATATACCTTTGTATCTTTATAAACATATGTATATATTGTATGTATATATTTATATGTATATACATATATATGTATATTTATATAATAAGTATAACTTATAGATGTATATACTATATAGTTTCTATTATGTAATGTATGTATATATAATATGTATGTATGTATGATTTATGTATGTATGCTAATGTATTATATGTATATATATACATATATTATTTATATATACTATATATTTTTATGACAACTCTTATAAATATTTTTGCCTAGTAGCTAAATAATATTGACCACTCTAATAACATATTTTTTGTCCGCTTTGTGTCAATCCCTCTAAAAAACGCTATGACGCCAACGCCTCACGCTAAAGCTTGAGGCTGGTAGGCGTAACCACGCTATCACGTTATTTTATAACCTTGATATATATATTTATATTATATATAATATATATATTAATTTACTTTTTATTTTGTAAGATTACTGGGTTCTGGATCGGTTGTTAGGACGCAGATTATTGTCTCAGTTTTCATATAAGGCAAGGAATCCGAGAGTGATAATAGTTTACTGGCTCCGTTGGTTAGGACGCTCGACGTGTCAGTCTTCAAAAAGGTCTCCCCTAGAAACGTCAAAATGAAGACTAGTAGGAAATAAATTCTGGAATAGGTATAGGACGTGCACTCATAGTAGATGCAGTTGTTTAAAGGATCAAGGGCTAATAATGTTGCAATAATAATAATAAAGCCAAATTTCGACTCCGGGGTTATTAAAATAAAGCCTTAGTCTCTGGACTCGTAGTTGAGTTGTTTCGGATGAAATAAAAAGGATAACCCCTAAATCATGCGAAATTAGAACCTTACTGTGGACCTAATTCTTACCATATCGTCTCTTTAGGAAATGATTTCAAACTAATTATGGTCTAAACCAGTCACCTTTATAATAATAAGGCCTTAATATATTTAAATAAGTGATCTCGTTTCACACTATATATTTTCTAAATAAAATCCTTAGATGAAATTAGGAATAAGGGAGGAAAAAGTAGCTGCGTGTACACAATTAGCGGTTTATGAGTAGTGTTAGTATCTAATCTTATATTTAGTTGTGATTTCGTTTTAAGCTTGGTTTGGGGATTGTGAAAATCAAGGATGACGAACTCCCTTTTTTAAAGCCTTTTAAATAAATTTTATTAAAATTTTATCTTAGTTTTTATCTATTATTAAATAAGTGGTTAAAACGGGGGCGCTTTAGAAACAAATAATTTTGACCTCTCTTAATGAACCTTTTCTGTTCTTGTTTGATGTGAGGGGTTATTAAATTAAGGGGGGTTAAAATTATTTATTTCCGGTCAGTACTAGGAAGTTCCTGGAGGCCAATGATTGGCTTCATTATGAAGCAATCTTCTAGTATTGAAAGGACTCATTTACCCTTGTTTTCTTGGCTGTGGTTGGAGGACTCGGTAAATAGACGAAATTACCCTCCCATATTCTTGGCTATTTAATAGAACACGCAAATTTCATTTTGAGGTGTGTAGGTGTAGTGTAGTTTTTAGTGTAGTTTTAGTTTTCTCCAAAATAAATTAGTTTTAGATTATTTCTTGTAATAGATTAGTGCTTTGTAAACAGCATATTTTTAAGCTTATTGTTCCAGCTTATTAAAGATTTTATTAGCTTAATGAAGATGTGTTTGGATACAACTTGATGTCTTATTTACTCGACTTATTCTTTCCTTTTTTTGATAGATTCGAATAAGCTCCTTGAGCTTATTGTACTTTTTAGCTTATTTCTCTAATCGAATAATCCTTCCTTGGCTTATTTCGTTTAGATCTAAGCTTACATAACCAAAATAAGCTTCGGCTTATATCTTTCTTTTCTATTTCTTTCCTTTATTTCGAATAAGCTATTCTAGCTTATATTGGTCATTTTCTCCTAGTTTATTTGTGTTTGAATTAGCTATTCATCTAGCTTATTCGACTTATAGCTTCTTAGGAGTAGATCTAGCTTATTTTAGCTTACTTCTTCCTAAGTAGTTTTTGAATAAGCTACTTCTTAGCTTATATGATTAGCTTATTTCTAGCTTATTGATTTTTAAGAAAGACCATCTTTGCTTCTGATTGTAACTAGGAAGAGCAGAGTATTACCCACAAACCCACAAATATGAAAAACACCTTTATGGAAGTCTTACATACCCTTCATATGGACTTGTGTGGACCAATGAGAGTTTAGAGTATTAATGGGAAGAAATACATTTTGGTCATCGTAGACGATGATTCAAGATTTACTTGGGTTAAGTTTTTGAGATCAAAAGATGAAACTCCAAAGTTCATCATTAAATTTTTAAAGCAAATAAATGTTGTTCAACTAAAACCACTCAGATACATTCGACACAGAACAATGGCACAGGAATTTGTTAATCAAGTTCTGACTGAATACTATAAAAATGTTGGCATCTTTCACCAAAAATCTATTTCGAGAACTCCTCGGTAGAACGGCCTTGTCAAAAGACGGAATCAGAATCTTGTGGAAGCTGCTCGGACATGATTATAATTTCCAAAAAGCTCGATGTTTCTTTTGGGCAGAAGCTGATGCTATGCTTGCACACCCAAACAGATCCTAATTTTACTCGTACATAACAAAACCCAAATGATGCTTTGTGCATGATAAGAAACCTAATCTTAAATTTCTCCAAGTTTTTGGTGCTCTTTGTTACCATACAAATGACAGCGAAGATCTTGGAAAATTGAAACCGTCAAAAGATATTAGGATTTTTGTTAGTTATGCTCCCAATAGGAAGGGTCATAGAATCTACACAAAAGAACCCGACGAATCATGGAAACAATTCTTGTGCAATTCGATGAGCTGACTGAGCAAATGGCTCCTGTGCACATCAGTACATGACCCGAGCCTACTTTGTTGACGCATGGATAAATCAGTTCAGGGATCGTCCTTAATCCGGTCCATGTAGCTCCTTATGTACCACCTACTAATAAAGATCTGGAGATTTTATTCCAACCGATGTTCGATGAATACTTAGAACTCCCGAGTGTTGAAGGAACGGATCCGTGAGTCTACAGTTTTGTTTCAGTTGTTTCAGCTGGTAAACCTTCTTCTACAACCATTGATCAAGATGCACCATCAACAAGTCATTCACCGTCATCCTCTGTAGTACAACCTCCTACCTCACATCAAGGTGTTGCAGCTGGACCCACTATCAAAGACAATCCTTTTGCTCAAGCTGACAACGATCCCTTCGTAAATGTGTTTGCTCCAGAACCTAGTTCTAAAGAGTCATCATCTGGGGATGTTAGTTCAGCTGAATCCACCAAAGTTATTCAACCACACAATCATCTCGAAAAATGGTCCAAGGATCACCCACTAGATAATGTAATTGGTAATCCTTCTCGTTCAGTATCCACCAGAACTAGTTGCTACCGATGCCTTTTGGTGAGTGGTATAATTCTGTACTTTTTAAAAGTCGAACACCAGAATGTTTTTAAGACTGCCATGGATGATAGCTTGGTGGTTTGAAGCTATGCAAGAAGAAATTCACGAATTTGATCGGCTTTAAGTATGGGAATTAGTTCCAAAACCAGATATGTGTAATGATAATCGCCCTCAAGTGGATTTACAAAGTCAACTTTGATGAGTATGGTGATGTTCTGAAGAACAAGGCACGGTTAGTAGCGAAAGGATATCGTCAAAAGAAGGGTATCAATTTTGAGGAATCATTTGCACCGGTTGCATAGATAGAGACTATCAGAATCTTCATTGCAAATGCCGCCAGCAAAATCATGATCATCTATCAGATGGATGTCAAGAATGCATTCCTAAATGGCGAGCTGAAAGAAGAAGTCTGCGTCAGTCAACCCGAGGGCTTTGTTGATCCAGATCACCCAACACATGTCTATCGTCTGAAGAAGGCTCTTTATGGTCTAAAGAAGTCTCCAAGGGTGTGGTATAACACCTTATTCAGGTTTCTTATGGATAACAAGTTCTCTAAGGGTGTAGTGGATCCTACGTTATTCACTCGGGAGAATCAGGCAAAACATATCTTCTTGTTATAGTTTACGTTAGATGATATTAGATTTTCCTCCACAGATCTTTAATGCTTGTGATCATATTTTCAATAGGATGAGTTCAAAACTTTTAGATGTCCAATGATGGGGCATAATGTGTTTTTATTAGGATTACAAGTGTTCTCAAAGCCCCAGGGCATCTCTCATTAATACAACAAAATGCTATCGAAATTTTAACTTAAATATGGGAATAGATATGTTAACCCTGTAGAACACCAAATGGTTGATAGGATCCAAAAATACTGGATGAGGCACCACCTTAGGGTTTCCAGTGACCCAAACTCGGTTTCGAGGTATGGTCGGCTCATTAATGTACCTCGACCTTGTATTCGCCGTATGCATGTGTGCTAGGTATCAGGCTAAGCCTACCAAAAAGCACCTTGAGGCAATTAAGAGGGTCTTTCGGTACCTTCGAGGCACCATTAACTGGGGTCTTTGGTATTCGAAGGACACCGCTATGGCACTAACAGCCTATGCAGACGCTGACCATGCAGGTTGTCAAGATACAAGGAGAAGTACGTCGGGAAGTGCTCAGTTTCTTGGAGACAAATTAGTAAGCTGGTTATCAAAAAAGCAGAAAAGCACTGTTATCTCAACCACAAAGGCTGAATACATTGCCATGTCTAGACGCTCTGAGCTCTGATACTTTGAGAAAAGAGATGATCACAGTAACGGGGGGAAACCTATGGCTTTGCATTCAATATCATACTACTCTGTATTGTGATAACAAAAGTGCTAATCGTTGACTGCTGCAACTATGTCCCAGCCACTCCCGGTCAAAGCACATCGACATGCGTCACCATTTCATAAGAGAGCAAGTCGAGAATGGTGTGGTTGAACTTTACTTTGTAACGACGGATTACCAACTGGCGGACATATTCACAAAGGCATCGCCAAGAGAGCAGTTCGAATTTCTACTCCCGCAACTTGGAATGAAGAGTATGACTTCGGGAAACCCTTAAACGTCTTCAAGACGGGGAGGATGAGTTAAGGATGGTCTTTATGTATCCTATGTATATATTTAAAAACAAAAATACAAATACAAAAAATATAAAACCTACAAAAACCAGAAAAACTAGAAAATAGAAAATACCAAAAATATTTTTTCAAGACATGTCTTCTAAAAATCGTTAAATTTAAGGACATGAAAATGTCATTCAAATAATTGTCACGGGTCTTTATAATAAAGTTCGGCAGGAAGTCAAAACTTTTTTAAATGTATCTTTTATGGCTTGTAGTTATTTCCGACTGCAACCCGCTCTTCAATCTGAGAAAAGCATGTCGTCAAAAAGACAGTTGTTCCTAACAACAGGTGATTAATTATTCCCAGGCATGGATTACGTTATCTCCATGCATCATGAGAATAATGTACGTTTCAGTGTGTTTTCTTCTTATGGAAGAGAAATCTTCCTTTTTATAACCAAATAATTTCTTCTTAATTCGATTTTTTCAATCCATTTTTGTGTTAAAACACGGTGGAAAAAGAAATAGGTTGTTGAAAATTAATCATCAGTTCTGTGCTTTTACTTAAAATGTTCAATCTAACATCGACTATTTGCATTGTAAATGGGAAAAAAGAGTCATTGTTTGAGGGGGAGACGTGATTTCTTTTAATTATCTAATTCTCAAACGGGCTTCTAAAACATCACAGAATTAACGGAAAAAAATTTAGTATTTCAGACGGGTTATAATTTGAAGGGGAGTTAATTAATTTTAACTTAAAGGGCTAATATTGTCAGTTAGAAAATATAAGGACTTATGTGCAAAATGCCTAATTGATTCTAATCTCTTAATAACAACAAGGACTGAATTTGCCATTTCCTAAACTTGTTTTAACCTTAGAAATTCATTAATCAAAAGTTAAAGAGTGTAGAAAGCCTAGGGACTAAAATTGCCAAATTTGAAACTAAGGAGTATAAAAAGCGGCGATTTGATAAAACTGGTCAAACTATTCAAATTTCGGTCAAACTAAAACTCACACACACATTCGCAAACCGCCACCTTCAATTTGCCACCATCCAATCTTTGAGTTTTAGTGTTTCCCGTTCTAAGGTAATAATTAAATATTGTTCTATACCTTTAGATCTAACTTTAGTGTAAAGGAATCGTTTCAAAACACAATAAAACAAGTAGAATCTTTAGATATTAGAACTAGGGTTTTTGAAAATTAAAATGTAGTTTGAAAATGGAAATTGATTGCTGGGGTAGATGCGTTTAGGATTGATATTCACTCGATCATTGCTGTTCTTGGTTAAATCAAACACATTAGATGGTTAGATTGAATTTTACATGCGTGTTTGAGAAAATTCCATGGTAGTATTTGGTGTGATGATCTAATTGCTAGGATTTGATCCTTAGGGTGTAATGAGGTATATTTGATGCTTATTTGAGATCTTTAATACCTTGAATGATTGTTTTGATTATTTTTTACATCGGTTTAACTTTTGAAAGTCAACGGTTGTTTGTTGTTGTTGAAATATATTTGGTATGAGTGGTTATAGTTTAGAAGTCAGTCGGGTGTATCTAAAACCAGTTTACATGTCCCCCTTAAGTGCTTAATGATTTTTATGGCTTAAAATGGTAGTGTAAGGCTCAATTCTGATGTAAGCCAAAGGTTTAGATTGTTAAAATGGCTTGCTAGGAGATTAAGAAGATCTAGGATGCTTTGGATTGTGTTTTGATTTGCCAAAACAGTTAGAAAATTGAATTTGAAATGGGTGTTCTAAGCAGTGGTTTGCCATGCTATGCTAGATAGCGGTTTGCTTGAAATTCTTCATAGCGGTTTGCTTGAATTTCTAGATAGTGGTTTGCTTGAAATTATAGCTAGCGGTTTGATAGTTATGAATATTTTATTCAAAACAAGGAAATCGCTGCGTGGCAGCGGTTTGGTGGTTTATTCTTTTAATAATAAAATAGTCAAACCTCTATTTCGAATTTTTCTAAAATGGCAACGGTTTGATTAAAATGAATAAAATACTCATAGAAGTTTGGTCAAAGCGGTTTGATTAAAATAAATATAATATTCATAGCGGTTTGGTCACAGCAGTTTGATTAAAATAAATAAAATAATCATAGCGGTTTGGTCGAGGCGGTTTGATTTTTATTATATTAATAATAGTTTAATCATGGCGGTTTGGTTGTTTTCCTCACGACGGTTTACCCAGTACCCTTTGTGGCGTTTATTTAGTGCTCTCTGCTCCATGTGTCACGACGGTTTACTAAACACCATTATGGCGGGTTTCGTCAAATGTTAGCAAGCGGTTTGGGCCAATCTCTTATGACTTGGCCCATTAAGCCCATTAACCTTTTAAGGCCCATTCTAAAGGCCCAATTACTTAGCTAAATCTCATCCGGGTCTTGTTAACTAATGATTGAACTTGAAGGATTCTTTCTGGACCTTGACCAAGGTTGACCACGGTTGACTATTGGAGTGACTAAAGCCAATAACCAATGAATCAATGTGAAATATTTCATCAAAACCGAGTGAGTTAATCATAACCTAATCAAACATGGTATGGCAAGTCATAAACAAGGCTAACATTCTTGTCTAACATCAATCATCTGCTACTTTGTCTATCTCTGTTGATATTCTTTAAGCAATAAGGATGAGTGATCGTGAAGAGAATGTTCCCGCTCTGTCCTACAAAGATCTGATCGAACAGATACTTCTATTCAAAGGCATGGGCTACCTGTTGGAAAGGGCAATCTTTTATTGGATCTACAAAAATTGTAAAAGAATCCTATTTTCGTTTTCAGTGTATTTCCAGAGCACAAACTTCTTAGAAGCTTTCACTATATCGCAAATGTTCAACCATCTACATACAAGCCAGTTCTGGCATACCCTTACACATAGGGCAAAAGTAAAAAAATGGAGGTGTATACAGAGATTTCCTCAATAGACGGCCGTGAAGAGTAATCAGACTCTAGAAGGTGAAAGACATCACATAGTGAGAATAGGATCTTGATGTGGAGGTTACCCTCTGTAGTGATCAGGCTCATACATGGTTTGTGTCACTACCACGCATAGGAGTGAATGAGTGTATGGGACTCTTTGTGAGAGATCGAGAGAATGTGGCATATCCTGAGAGAGAGTATTGTGACTTCGTTTGTGTCTTATAGATGTAGTTGCGAGTGAAAAACCTTGTATATCAGACTATGGATAGCTTTTCTATCATTGTATCGTGACCTAGTGTCCTAACAGGGAAGACTTCTGGGAATGACCAAACCCAGACATCCCGTCCTTCAGATGTTGTAGGGTATTATCACAAGAACCAATGTTGACTATGCTGAACTGCTGTGGGAAGAATTTGTACAAGCTATTAGATTTTTTTTTGCTTATCAGGACAATCTTAATGTTCCTACCAAGAAGGAAACTCCTCACATCATTCCCTACTACCAGTTCACAAAACATATAATATTTTATTTGGGAAGTGAACATAATATTTACAGAAGACCCGGGTCTCCGGTTCATGTTACAAGAGATAACTATCTTTTTGGCAATCTCACGTTCGTCCCCAAAGGAGAAAAGGATGAAGTTTTGGAAAGCCCATTCCAAAAGAGTTGATTACTAAGCCATTCGAAATTCATCATACTACTAGCAATATCTAGAAATGGTTGCTTGTAAACCCACAACTAAAGAGGGTAGACAAAAGAAGACAACTTCTGAAGCTGATAAGCCTAAAAAGCCTACACCTGTCAAGAAACCTGCACCTGCCAAACAGACTAAGCTTGTGAAAGAGAAAGCCACCCAGCCTCCACCCACAAAGAAAATCCGCAAGAAATTCGCAAGGGAAAGAGTTCTCTCCAGCTTGTTGATGAAGATGAAGAAGTTCAACATGAACCTAAACCTCAAATAGAAGATGATGAGTACAATCTACAATGAGGTATTCAGATGAGTTTGGAATCTTTTTGGGCACCTGTCGGTGGGGTGGCTATTCGTGAACCTACCTCAGGTGTCACCCGAAGCCTCCTAGTAGTTGAAGGAAAAGGGAAAGCCATTGATACTGATGAACAGGTTGCATAATCACTTCTGGAATTACAACAGCCAAAAGGGAAAAGTAACACAGATCGATACATCTTTTAGAGGAGGACTCTAGTAACTGAGGAAGCATCTACTGGACCTTTGGTTCAACCTAAGGATGATACATCTGCTAATATAGTCTGTGATCTCCATTCTCCTCCCAGATGCTGCAAAACAGGTGTTGAAGTAAGATGTTTGACAGTAAGGTGTATGAGATCATGGAATGTTGATGAAGAAAGAAAAAAGGTGACCGGATGTTTCTAACTCATGTGGCTTTAGAGGATTGGAGAACAGTTGAACATGGATGAGGTACAGGCATAGATCAGACCATGGTAATACACTTGAGTCTCGACCTCCACCAGATGAAGACTAGGCTGGATCAAACCCTGGACCAAGTCATATGGCTCTTGCTGGACCAAACACTGAGCCCATGCACGAAGACTTCATCGCTACGGCTTACCCCAAAGTTCATGAAAGTTTAAAGCATAACTATAAGGAAGATGATTTCCTTCGGAGAATCTACCAAGCTCATCCGGGACTCTTTCATCGATGAAGAGTCTTGATGATGCTTTTACCTATGGTGATCAGTTCCTGTATGACAAACCAACTGAAGAAGAACTAGATAAAGCGAATGTGGAAATTGTATTAGTGGAATCCTATGGTCTCAGTCTTTACTATTCCATAAGCCTCTTCAACAACTCCTCCTGTTTCCACTCCCGTCATCGATCTCACACAGCTAAAAACAGTATCTCCTCCCAATCAAGAACTAATCTTTACAGCTACAGAGTCAACTGGAACAACTAACCTCTTATGTAACACCTCAAAATTGGTGTTTTGCAGGCGGAATAGGGTACGGGACTGTGTTACATCATAGAATCAATAACACAAGATATATTATATTATAAACGACCACAAAAGTCATTAAAACCGAGTTACATTGGTATTTAACAAAGTATTTTGTTACATAAGCCCGAAGCGCTCACTTGTTTCATGGTTCAAAATTCAAAGATTTCTAGCCAATGACAGATATACAAAATGTATGCGACAAAAATCTTACATGCATGATATCCAAATCAAAACACCAATGTATCCCTTGCACCTCCATGCTTATTTGACTCCTGAAAAAACATTGCTTGTAAAACTGTCAACTAATAATTGTTGGTGAATTTATAGGTTTGATAATTTCGTATATTGTAGGACTACAAGATTTCCCAATGTGTATGATGATAATGAAACGATGCAAAACATCTTATATAAATTGTATTACGTTTGCACCTCCTAAGCTCTTGTGGTCACTGAAGCTCGACATAAACGAATACCATATAAAAAATGGGTCCTACATTGCCCGTGATGATGTTCTAACTCGCTAACATTCCTTGTTCGACATGGATATACAATTCGTTTTACAAGTGATATGCTAAAAACCAACAGGGATGTCAAAATCCCAATAGATCTATTCATAACATTCGCGCTCACAATCCAGTAATTGATAGTTCATGATAATGGGCTCAACTTGGGTTATCGCTACTTAGGCAACACGTACATCATGATGTTAAAATTTATCCAACTTATGTCCAATTAATAAAACAGTGCATGTTTTCTCACCCTAACAAACTTATAAAACAAATCATGCTAATATGTGGGGCTATGAAACTACCTTGAAGTGAGCGTTATATTAAAGTGTCTATCACAGAAAATGCGTCTCGGTATCGTATGATCGAGTGCTAACCGGAATCCAATTTAGGTCGTATAAGTATATCACAGTGGGTAACTATCCATGTATAATTCTCTATAGATAATAACAATCTAATTTTTGTTAGTGGATCATATTATAAAAGTGTAAATATATTTTTAAATATTCGCCTTTGTAATATGACTGAACTTTCATGTTTCAAGTCCGTTTCTTGCGTTTCTTATGTCCACGCTTTCGTATTAAGACGAGTTATCAAGATTTGATATTTTCATATTTTTAGTCCTCTGATGAACAGTGATTTTTACTGTTTATATCAGTTATATACAATTATTTTTATAACCTTATTAACGTAGAATGAACCGTAAATGTCGGAGTTTATTCGTTTTATAGGCTCGTTTTTTTAGCGATTCTTTCGAGCACGCCTTTCTTATTAAAAGTTTTATCATATTAATGATGTTTTCCAAAAATAATGTCCCTGATGAACAGTAACTTTTTATAAAAATAGTTTTATAAAAGTATTTTTATACATTTAAGATTATAATCTTCGCGATAATATAAGTTTTTCTGTTATTGATACAAAAATTTTGATCCGGAATTGTTTTAGAATCCTTAAAAATATGTACAATTGTTAAAAATACTAACCTCTGAATATATCAGAAGTTGAAGTTATGTTAGAAACTTGTTTTTATTAATTACTTTTTTTAAACCCGGTAGGTTGGTATTAACGGTTAAAACGGTATATTTGCCGTATCTTTTTCGGTTTGAGGCAGTTTTAGAGTTTTTTTATATATTTGGAATCGTCATGAGATGTACAATCTTTATAGAACATAATGTGGTTGTCACCATACATGAACCAAAACAGCCCCTTTAATATCAATGCGTATACTTGTTTATATAAGTTGTTTTATATACTTTTCAATAATAAACTTACACAGCATTTTTATAACAATTATCATTGTCTTACATATATTAGTGTCCATAGGTCCATCATTTGTCCAAATGTTCAAGTTTACAAGTTCTTAACAAGGCTATCAAATCATAAACTTTCTTAAGTATGATACTTACTAGTTGATACTTATACATTTTTACACTTAGCCAACATGTTACCAATACTTTTAAATCCCATTATTCATGATTTAGTACCAATCACATAACATATGAATAAGTTTACAAAATTTTAATCAAAAGTAAAATATGTATTTCATGTTTAAAAAGTATCACTCATGGTGATTTTACAACTATAAACATTCATATACACATATAATCATGGAAAATGAAAAAGTTAGGGATTTTATGATAACCTTTAGAGTGATGTCATGTGATGAGATATATTGTCTAAACCATTGTTTAGACTTTAAACCCTCGACTTGCAAGATTTCGAAACCATAATTAACCACAAAACCCTTTAATCTTGAAGAAATTACTTAAACAATTGCTAAAATGCTTAACCAACCCTTCTAAAACACTTGAGGTATTCTTTAGATATTGATGTGGATTACCTTATATATGTTGGTATCTAAGTTGTATGAATGTTTTTCAAGGGGGGTTTGTTTGCCGTAGCCTAAAAGGGAGAGAAAGGGAGAGATGGTTTGATTTTTCTTAAGTGTTTTGTGCTGTATATGTTATTACTTGTAATGAATAAGTGATATATATGTAGGACTAGTCAAGAGTGGTTATATGAGTCTTAGTGATCATTCAGAGTTAAAACAAGGAGAGCTGGTCTTTATATCCTAGTCAAAGCTACTATTAAGAGTCTTGTGAAGTACAAAGATCAAGTTGGTCATTTTGGTGTCTCTTGGTCCTTGTTGTTGCGAATATAGTGAGGGAGGAGTAATAAGATTAGTTTGTGTTTGTTGCTATTTATTAAAAAGTAGTATGCCATTTACTGAAGATAAAAATGTATAATTTTAATTTTTGATGTTACTTGTAATGTAAATACTTTAGTTGCTTACTTTTAAAGATAAATTTGAACCAAACAATGCTATCATGGTGGAAGTTTTATTAAACTTTGCTCATTGGAAAAAAATGGTTATTCGTTGAGCGTCGTTGATTATTAATGAGGTTTCGGGTATGCTAACGTTTACTTGATCGCGGAAACATACACCAATTTAACCGTTAACCAATAAAAATAAAATGACAATGTTAAAATTATCCTCAAAATAATTACTTAAGCTTGCTTTGATGTAAATATTTAATTGTTTGAACGTCGGTTTACATTGATGATCATTTTTTGCTTAGCGATTTGAACTTACGGATTACGATTAAAAGAAACATCGTACAATACTAAAAATAATAGTGAATTGATTGACAGTCGTTAAAATGACCCTAAACAGCTGGTGTTATGTCTCCCCACGTTAAGTGAGCCTTGTCCTCAAGGCTTAAGACGCGGCACTTGAAGACGGTGCGGTCTTTGTGAAGAGGTTTGTGGGTATTTCTTCCCACCACCCCCCCCTCCCCCCCCACCCCTAATTGATCCTCACGTTCCTATGTAAACTCAGGACCTCTCTTGGAGTTTCATCGAACCTTGACTAATGGGATGCGGCTTCGCTTCAACCGTTTAACTTCATGATCCGTGATCTCTAAGGTTCTCCGACAAAACTGATGCTCTGTCATCAAAAAATGAAGTCCATCCAATCAAGAACGGCTAATGGTTCGTCGAAATGACCTCTTTGTTGGATACATGTATGTATTGTGAACCATGCGCGGCTTTCTGGGAAGCTCAAGCTTGTAAGCAACCTCTCTAACCTTTTCTAACACCTTAAAAGGTCCAACATACCTAGGGTTTAACTTCCCTCGTTTACCAAAATGTATGACCCTTTTCCAAGGCAAAACTTTAAGCATAACTTTATCCCCAACCTGAAATTCCATCGGTTTACGCTTTAAATCCACGTAACTCTTTTGTCGATCGCGAGCAGCTTGCATTCTCTGCTTGATTTGAACGATCTTCTCAGTTGTTTCTTGCACTATTTTCTGACCAGTGAGTTAAACTTATCCACTCGGCCCCAACGGTCAAACAGTTTATTTTGTTCAAGTATGTGAACGACACTTTCAATCATAAAGTGCTTCAAATGGTTGCAGCCTTGCTGTAGGGCATGATAGCTATTGTTATTTGAGAACTCGGACTAATGGAATATGGTTAACCCAACCTTTCCAAAGTAGATTGCACCAAGCACGCGACATTATCCTCGAGAGTTTGAATAGTTCTCTCGCTTTGTCTGTCTGTTTGTGATGGTACGCTGTAATCTATCAGACTAGTACCCAAAGCATTTCTGATTCTTATTATTCTTGTTCAGTGACTCTCGAAATTTGATGCGAATAGGGTCCGATCTCAATTAATTGAGAGAGGTATTCATGCCTCCGTGGACCTCCTCCTTTAGGTACTATTCTTGCAAGTTTATCCATCAGATTCAGTCTCTCTCATCAATACAAAGTTGCGGACTTCGTGAGTCGGTCAAAAATCAACCCAAATAGTTATCGTAGCTTGGGAATGGAGAAACTTAGGAGCTTCGTAACAAAGATTCCCATAGTGAATGGATGTTCCCACTTCCTAATTGAGGTAGTATACAGGAGAAAAAATGTACCAAACAGAGCTGATGCCTTTGATGTTTCGTGCCTTAACCTTGCAATTGTCAAACGCATTTGCCTTTAACACAAGGTGGGAGGTAGAGTGATCTTTCATATTGGGCCCAGTATAGCATTTTTTAGATTGTCTTGAGTATATTTTTTCAGAACACGGATAGATAGTATATTTTGACTTGTGGGACTAGTGCAGATCATCGTCCTCAATATCCACTCTATTATGGCAACCAAAACTCCTGGTTTTCTTAGTACATTAGAGTTCCATCCGCACGAGTGGTTTCAACTTTTCTGTTCTAAATTTTCTCCGGATCATTAGGATTTTCAACAACTTGCCACTCACATGGTAGATACCCATGCTTCGTTCTTGAATGTTCGCTGTTTCCATGCGTTCAAGTATTGTAGAATCCAATATAGCTTGTTTGGGAAGATTCAAACCTATAGTCAGATTAGAACTCAAAGGCTCGAACCTTAATGTGGCTCTCGTTTCTTCATGCTCATGGCGTCAGCGACAACATTGCTTTCTTTGGGGATAAACGAATCTCGCAATTCATATCCTAAGCATCTTCTAACCAACAAACCGCTTTGCTCGTTTCAGCTCCTTTTGATTAAGAATGTGTTGATAGACTCTTGCGTATCCTTGAACACGTACACTTCGGTTTCGTTACAAATTGTTGTCGTCTAAACGTTTCAGAGACAACACTAGCCCTCCAAGTTCCAAATCATGAGTCGTATAGTTCTTCTCATAAATTTTTAATTAGCGTGATGCATAAGCAATCACCTTCTCTCTTTGCATCAACACAACGCCTAAACCTTTGATTGAAGCATCGCAGTATACGATAAATCTCGCTTCCTTCCAAGTAAAGCCAGAATTGGTTGCACTACATATATTCTGCTTCAACCAGTTGGAACACGATGTTTCTTGTATGTCACCCCACTCAAACTTGACCTTCTTCTGAGTGAGCTTGGTCATTGGTTTGGCAATCTTCGAAAATCCTTCGATGAACCTTCGACAATACCCAGCAAGACCTAAAAACTGACGAATCTCCGTTGGTGACTTAGGAGATGCCCAATCTTTAATGGATTCGATCTTGGAGGGGTCTAGTGGAATACCCTGGCTGTCAATCACTTTGTGACGAGAACTGTACTTAGGAAATCCCAAAATTCTCACATGGAAAAATTTGGCATTACAATCCTCTTTCGTAAGCAACTCTAAGATTAACTTAAGGTGCTCTTCGTGTTCTTGCTTGTTCTTTGAATATATCAGAATATTGTCAATAAAGACAATTACAATTTATAAGATATGGTTTTGGACAATCGATTCATGAGATCCTGTATACGGCAGGTTGCATTGGTCAAACCAAATGGCATAAAACTTGAAAATTAATAATGGCCGTTACGGGTTCTAAAAGCTGGTCGCTTAGGAATGTCTTCTTCTCGAACCCTCATGTTGGGATTAACCACGAACTTGCGGTCGACTTTGAGTTAGGACAACTCGACCTGAAGCTGATCAATTAAATCATCAATTTGGGAGCGGATAAGGTTCTCACACGTTAGTTTATTCAATCCCTGTAATCAATGCACCATTCTAAATGACCGTTCCTTCTTTTTGAAAAAAGACCGGAGCTCCCCAGGGGTGAGGGAACTAGGCCACTAACATCTTAATGCTCATTCCTACAAAAAAACTAACTATTTATAAAAAAAAATGACTTATAAAGCCTTTGTCAGATAGTTCTTTTAGTTGCTCCGACAACTCTTTCATTTAAGAAGGTTGCCAATGTTTAAGGCGCCCGCTATGCGGTGCGCACAGGTATTCCAATCGATTTGAAATTTCCCACTTGCTTGAGTCGGAGGAAAAGGGACCCAGCAAGTCTCTGGAGAAATACATCAGGAAAATCCTGGATGATTGGTACATCCTCAAGTCGCTTCTTCTCTGACTTGTCTTCCGTCTCCTTTGTATTAACGTTTGCTAAAAAGACTGGACATCCTTTTAGCATGTATTCTCGTGTTTTGGTGTACGAGATAATGTGCAGACGAGCCTCGTGTCCCCGGTTGCTTCTGTCACTGTGAATAATTAATGTTTCATTTCCTCAGGGGTTTAACGAAACGATATTTCTCGGCACACACAATGATTGCTTGGTACTTTACCAACGAATTCATACCAATTATAGTGTCGAAACTACCAAGTTTTATGGGCATTAAGTCTATGTTGAATGGGTGGTTCAAGATATTTAATGTACAACCCCTAAGGATAGTGTTCAACCCAATTATTTTCCCGTCGGCTAGTTCAACGTCATAATAGTGATCTAATGCAGTTGGTGTGATATCAATTTGGGAGCTAAATGCAGTGGATACAAAACTTCTATCGACACCAGTATCAAATAAGATAGAAGCATATCGGTTATTTAGAAGGAACGTACCCATCACGACGTTTGAGTCTGGGTCAGTCCCTGCACGACCTACCACATACACATTCGCTGGAGCATTGCCATTTCTACCTTGGTTACCATGATTGTTGTTGCTCTTTAGTTTTGGACACCCCTCTTGAAATGCCCTTGGGCTCCATACTCAAAACAAGTAGGTCTGTGACCCGACCCAGTGCCCCTCTGATTGTTAGCATTGTTGGCATTTACCGTACCCTTACAGTCACGGGAAAAATGGCCAACTTTGTTGCATTTGTCGGCATTTAGGAGCTCATGGACGTTCCTTGGTGATCATTTCATTTAGTGATAGGGGTTGATCCCCCTGTATGGCTTCTTCTCACCAGTCCTGCAGTGTGTGGACATCGACAGATGTTCTGCTATCTTGGTGTTACTGCTTAGTTGTTAGAGTGTTGTCTGCGAGAGAGTGTTCCTATTAAAGAGTGGGTCCTCAAAACTTCCTGTGTTGAGATGTACTCTCATACTAAGAGCTGCGTTCAGAAGACCTCCCCCCCAAAATGTGCGAGAGTTAGTCTTATCATAATAGTAAGTGTCTCTGAGATATGCGCTAATTTCAAGTCAGGACATTATTGAGCATTGCTTGTGGTTTAGACGCCACATACATCTCTTCAAAAAAATCGATGTCGGGAGATGGCAAACCAAAGCTGTGACTAGAATAGATTGTTGTATATCAATTTTTCAATTCTTCAGGAAAATCCTCCGCATAACTAAGCCAATACTGAAAGCGTTGCGTATAACTTGTCAAGTACGGTACCTTCACCTTAGATCCCAAATCTCCATTTCTAGTTTCTTGAATCTCATTTTGAGGACATTATTTGTCAGTCATCATTTTCATTGTGTTTTCACAAAGGGCTATACCGTAAGCGGCATACATGGACCAAAACTGTCTTAACATGGAGTATTTACACTTGTTAAAGCTAACTGACAGGACGGTGTGCACGTAGTATATACTTGAAATTGATTCTCAACTATACAATTGCTGATGTGGAAAACAGACTCCATCCTTTCAAACCATTGAGATAGACCGGTAACTCCTTCTATGCCTTTAAAGTTTAATGGTTGACATTTGAGAAAGTCAGTGTAAGTACATTCACGAGTAGCTCGTTCTATCCTTCTAACACTTGTTCCCGAATTATGGCTGTCATCGCCATTAGTACTTCTGTTAGCATCACGTGCTGCCAAAGGGCCTTAACGCCTGATCATTCTTCCTGAAGCTTGGGAAATTAGTGACATATGTGGTGTTGGTTATTTCTGGGATGGTTGTTGATCTGGTGGTTCGTTTTGGTGAAATTTTCTTTAATCACAAGAAAATATAATACCCGTTAGATTTCATAAAATCATAACCATGACATGACATATACCCAATAAGTAAAATGAGATCACATCACGACAGTAGAAATGCTCAGTTATAAAACCTGAATTAGAAGAATAAACAATAGTGTGTAAGACTAAATTTACATTCATTGATAGTATAAGTGAGAAGAGTTTCGATTATAGACATGACATAATACCACCATTCCATATATAATTAGAAAACACACATGATTAGTTCAGATACAAAACGATCACAACGATTAGGTTTCAAGATAAAAGAATATATACAACCTAAAGCCATACTAGCCGGGAGTCACCCGTAATACTTAGTAGGCTGTACAAAATAACTAGCCATAACATGATATTATAGAAAATTGCTTCCAGCATCCTCTGGTGGGGGCCCCTTTGGTGTGCAGGACCCTTAGCGGGTCCCTGTTGTCTCTGTAAATCTGCCATCTGAGTCTGTAGTCTCTTCACTAGCTTTAGTGCCTTAGTGAGCTGTACCTGCCTCTTGTGGTCCGCCGCCAGCATCTCTGTAATCACCGTCTGTCTCCTACGGTCTGCTGACTGTAACTCTTAAATCTCTGACTGCTGAGCTAACACTACGGTACGTAGCGACATAACATCTGCACACGCAAGATCACTCGCATCCATGGATCGTCCCCAATCCTCTCGAGACATCCTAGCCTCAGTCTCCATGAGTCTAGCAGTACGTGCATGTGCACGCCTATCCCTAAATAACATGTTGAGATGACAAGCCAATAGTTGTCGCCCAGTCTGCTCATCATCCAACCTCGTATAAACCTCGTCTGTGTCTGCTGCATAACTCTCTGAGTCTCAGAAACTAGACTAGGTCATCCGCTTGGCATAATCCGTTGTACAATGAGCAGAGTAATAAAGTAGGTTGGTACTTTTACATGGCATCTAGACTAGTAGTTATATCCAGAATAGAAGTTAGTGATCCCTATGAGAGAGATAGAGATCTTCTTCTCTTCTTGATTACGTCGGATTCTTTTCCTTGGTGGATACAAAACATAGTTGCCATATGACCTCCCAGCGGGCTGAGCCGAAGCAGCAAGTAGCGAGTCTCTCAATCTATGTATCTCAGAGACAAGAGCGATACCTAAACTCTTTCAACTGGTGGTAATGTAACTGGGTCTGTCTTTGCAAAGGTGGTGTCCCTGATGATGGTGCATCTGGTCTGGTGTGGGAGAGTATGATAGGTGGTGGTAATGGTAGTGAATAGGAAGTAGATGCTGCCTCGGCTCTTAGCCGGATCATCGCAGCTCAATAGCCCACTGGACAAATAGGACTAGCAGGTGGTGATGGAGATAAAACAGGCACTAGTGATGATACTGGTAGTGGTGGTAAGGAAATCTGAGGTAGTGGTGGTGATACTGGTAGTGATGGTATCGGGGGTAGTGGTGGAAAAGGAATCTGAGGCAGTGGTGATGACCATGGGGAGAGTGGTGATGAAAGTAAAGTAGATATAGCGAGAAGTCTGGCAACCTCTACATCAGACCAAACTGGTGTAGGTACTGGAGCAGGAATAGAAATCCTAGCTATAACGTGGTATGCAGGGTGTGGTGGTGGTGTGGCCACAGACTCGTCAGTCTCAAATGGCTCAGTCTCCTCAGCAGATGGGGCCTGGTCGATAGCTGGTAAAGCAACAACTGTAGAGTCGGCAAGAGCTGGGTGCTCCTCCTCTTCCTCGTCATCAGCCTCAATATCAACCTCCTCATCCTCATCATCATCAGATGGCTCATCCTTATCATCGCTATCATCTCCTCCGTCTGCAGGATAATCGGCAGGATCCTCGTCGTCATCCTCTTCCGGATCCTCCTCAGGATCAGACTCGGGAATATAGCCTGGTAAATCAGCAGTAGGTGAGTCAGCAGCAGGTAGTGGCTGCTCCTTAGCTGGGAGTATCTCATCCTCCGGTGGCATAAACTCCGGATAAACAGGCTTTGGAACAAAGTCTGGTAGAGGTGGTGATTGTGGCTCCTCGGGGCCAGGTATGTAGTCTGGTGATAGGGGGCCTGTAAAAGGACCTGCACATATGGGTCATCTAACATCCAGGGCAGTCCCTCGTGCTCAGGTCCAACAACTCCTGGGGATCCAATATTTGATAACCCTCCAAATGGGCTGGAAACAGCAATGTATGTAACTGTGAAATCCTCAAAATCCGACATGACT
>BQNB010013701.1:0-76642 GCA_026074375.1 Tanacetum coccineum
AATGGCTTACGTCTCCTGTCGTCGTTGCTCTTCTATCTATCTCGTGCAGCATGAATATGCTTCTTGATCTGAATGATCTTCTCAGTTGTTTCATGAATAATTTCCAGACCAGTGAGCTGAGCGTCTCCAACCTCAGCCTAACAAAAAGGCGATCTACATTTTCAGCCATAGAGAACTTCAAACGGTGCAGCTTTGATACTCGTGTGATAACTGTTGTTATAGGAAAACTCTACCAAAGGTAGGTGTCTATCCCAACCCTGCCCAAAATCAATCACACAAGCACGTAGCATGTCCTCCAAAGTTTGGATGGTTCTCTCACTCTGACCATCAGTATGTGGATGGTTAGCCGTACTCATATCCAATTGAGTACCTAAGGCTTTGTTTAGTTATTTCCATAAATGAGATATAAACTTACTGTCTCGATCAAAAATAATCGAAACTGGCACTCCATGCCTCGAGACTACTTCCTTCAAGTATTGTCTCGTCAACTTCTCCATTGACTCAGTTTCCTTTATTGGTAAGAAATGAGCAGACTTTGTGAGTCAGTCTACAATGACCCAAATTGTATCTTGACCAAACGTCATCTTTGGTAACTTAGTAACAAAATCCATAGTAATGTTCTCCCACTTCTATATTCGGATCACAGGTTGAACCAACAAATCATATGGTTTTTGGTATTCGGCCTTGACTTTGGCACATGTCAAATATTTACTGACGTAAGTGGCAATATCTGCTTTCATATTTGGCCACTAGTACAGTTTCTTTAAATCTTGGTACATCTTGACCGATCCCAGATGAATTGAATATTTTGACTTATGTGATTCATGCATAATCAACTTTCTTAAGTTACCTCGACAAGGTATCCAACTTCTCCCATTCAAGCATAATGTTCCATCAGTACGTTGCTCTAGCTTCTTAATCATACCACACAGATCTTCGGTTCCAAAATTCTCTTCCTTTCTCGCCTCAACCTGAGCGTTTAAAATTTGCACAGGAAGGTTCAGACCAATCGTCAAAACCAAAGCTCGAACTCGTAGTGGCTTATTCTGTTCCTTTCGGCTCAAGGCATCCGCCACCACGTTCGCCTTTCCCGGATGATAACGAATTTCACAGTCGTAGTCACTCAACAATTCCAACCATCTACGTTGTCTCATGTTTAACTCTTTCTGATCAAGAATATGTTGCAAGCTCTTATGATCAGTGAACACAACGCATTTCGTGCCGTACAAATAATGTCTCCACATTTTGAGAGCAAACACTACAGCTCCAAGCTCTAAGTCATGTGTAGTGTAATTCTTCTCATGAATCTTAAGTTGGCGTGACGCGTAGGCTATGACTTTCTCCCTTTGCATCAAAACTGCGCCCAACCCTTTACGAGAAGCATCACAGTAAACCACGAAGTTTTCACTACCTTCGGGTAAAGCCAAGATCGGTGCACTACACAATTTCTGCTTCAACAGTTGAAATGCAGCTTCTGCCTTTTCACTCCAATCAAACTTCACGTTCTTTTGAGTCAACTTCGTCATAGGTTTGGCAATCTTCGAGAAACCTTCGATAAATCATCGGTAATAGCCAGCAAGACCTAGAAATTGATGAATCTCTGTCGGAGTCTTGGGCGATGCCCAATCCTTGATTGACTCAATCTTAGCTGGGTCCACGTGAATGCCTTCACTATCAATCACGTGACCAAGAAATTGTACCCTTGACAGCCAAAAATCGCATTTCAAAAACTTGGCGTACAATTCTTCCTTCTTAAGCAACTCCAAAATTAACTTAAGATGTTCTGCATGCTCTTCCTTGCTCTTGGAGTAGATCAAGATGTCATCAATAAAAACGATCACGAATTTATCTAAGTACGGTTTGCACACCCGATTCATCAAGTCCATGAATACTGTCGGTGCGTTGGTCAGTCCAAACGGCATCACTTGAAACTCATAGTGACCGTAGTGTGTTCTAAATGATGTCTTTGGAATGTCTTCCTCTCGAACTCTGAGTTGGTGATAACCAGATCTCAGGTCGATCTTAGATTAGACACTTGATCCTTGCAACTGATCAAATAAGTCGTTGATTTTCGGGAGTGGGTAACGATTCTTTATAGTCAGCTTGTTCAGATCGCGGTAATTGATACACATCCTAAAAGATCCATATTTCTTTTTGACAAACAAGACTAGGGCTCCCCAGGGTGAGGAACTCGGTCTTATAAATCCCTTTTTAGAAAGATCTTGTAGCTGAGTAGACAGTTCTTGTAGTTCTGACGGTGCTAATCTATACGGGGCATATGCCACATGTGCAGCACCTGGGACCAAGTAGATTTGAAATTTAACTTGTCGCGTTGGTGGTAATCCAGGCAAGTTTTTAGGAAAGACCTCTGAAAAGTCCCGTACAGTCGGCACGTCCTCAAGTCGCTTCTCTTCTGACTTGTCTTCGGTTTCCTTCTTCGTAACTTGTGCCAGAAAAACTAGGCAACCTCTCTTAATATATTTCTCAGTCTTAGTGCACGATATAATGCTCAACTTATACTTCTCACCTTTGCCGTCTCTATCACCTTGAACTATCAAAACTTCATCTCCATAGGGAATTCGCATGATCTTCTCATCACAAACGATCAACGCATGATGGTTCGCTAACCAATCCATGCCAATGATGACGTCAAAACTACCAAGTTCTACTGGCATTAGGTCAATATTGAATGGGTGACCTAACAATCCTAATGTACAGCCTCTAATTCGACAGCATAGCTAACGTCTAAAGTATCGGGGGTTATATCAAGCAAAGTACTAAAAGTAGTCGACACAAAACTTCGATCGGCGCCTGAATCAAATATCATAGAAGCATAATGGTTATTGAGAAGAAACGTACCCTTGACGACATTTGAATCGGGGTTAGCGTCTCCTCCACCCAACACATATGCTTTTCCTCTTGCTTCACCAACACCATTCTTGTTTCCAGCCTTGTTTCCACGGTTTTGATCTTTCAGCTTTGGGCAATCACTCCTGTAGTGTCCTTGCCTTCCACACTCGAAACAGGTTACAACCCTCTGATTCACTACTTGACCCCTCTGAGTAGAAGTAGTGGAATTTGTGACCTTACAATCCCGGGTCAAATGCCCAACCTTGTTACACTTCCCACATCTCACAGTGCATGGCCCTTCATGATGAAGCTTACACTTGTTGCAGAGAGGCAACGGTCCATTATACGGTTTTCTCTCATTGTTGCCAGCCGTATAGGCTCTTGCCACATTCTGACCTCCAACATTTGGCCTTTTGAATGGTGGCTGCTGTCCACGGTTGTCTCTCTGATTGACCTCCAACCTTCTTTTGTTTTCAGCATTTTTCACAGCATATCCCTTCAACTTTTGGTCCATTAAGTTGTTGGCAATACGAACAGCATCTTGGAGTTTTGTAGGTTCAGCAGCAATTACATTCCCTTGGATGTTATCGGGGAGACCTCCAATGAATTTCTCAACCCGATCCTCCTCCTCGGGGACCATCTTGGTGCACATCATAGTCAACTCTTGAAATCTCTGAGTATAAGCAGCCAAATCATTGTTCTTCACGGTTAAATTCCACAGCTCAGATTCCATCTTTTGAATTTCATTTCTTGGGCAGTACACTTCAGCCATTAACTTCATGAGCTCTCTCCATGACATGGCAAATGCAGCATCAGTTCCAATAGTCCTCTTATGTGAGTTCCACCAAGTTAGTGCACTGTTTAACAGTGTGCAAGTAGCATACTTGACTTGGTATTTCTCTGGACAATTGCTGATATGGAATACTGTTTCCATCTTCTCAAACCACCTTATCAACCTGACAACTCCTTCCATTCCCTTGAAGTTGAGTGGTTGACACTTCATGAAGTCTTGGTATGTACACTCTCGAGCAACAGGCCTAGCATCCCTATTATTCTCATTTGGATTTCCATTTCCACCATTTCCATTTCCACCATTTCCATCTCCACCATTTCCATTCCCACCATTTCCATTATCGCCGTCGCTGCCGTTTTGGCTTTGACTTTCCGCCTCGAGAGCATTTGCAGCACGGGTCGCTTCATAAGCAGCCAACGCTTCCTCCACTCGTCGGTTAACGAGTTCTTCGATTGCCTCCGGGGTCATACCAGAACGAGTGATAGTCATGTTCTACAACACAAGACATAGCACACGGTGAGATTCGATACGAGATATAGCCACTATAAATGGTAAATAAGGTTTATATAGGAAAATACAATAGAACATGTTTTGCCAGAACAAGTAAATAACAATAAAGATGAATACGCAAGAGAATCAAAACAAGCTTTTCATATCAAATATAAAAGCATCAGTCGGTTACATTCAACCCATAATGGGGAACTTGATTTACGCTAAAACTACTAACAACTGGTTCTACTATTAGCCTAAAGTCCATACACAACATCATGGACGAAAACCTAAACGCCTCGCAGCAAATGTCTCCAATCTCCTAAATCGCATCCTGTCATAGTAGCGGAACCTATGGATATGCCTAAGCTCACTCTCCATAAATCTCACGCGTCACCGAAACCTATCGGCTCTCGCTCTCTCCATCATCATGGTGCCTTGAAGTCTCGCATTGCTCCTCTCCAAGGACGCAACCTGCTCAAGTAAGCTAGCTCTCTCTCCACCAGCAATCAAACTCCTCGACTCTAACTCTCTATGTCCCATCTCAATGTCCTCTATCCTTTGAAGAGGTATCTCTATAACATGATCATAAATATCCTGCAAACCCTCCTCAACCTGCTCCAAACGCTCTACAACATCGGGCATAAGCATAGCATCAGGGATATCAATCCCGGCAACCATATCCACTCCAACCTCTATAGTACCTCTATCACTGGACTTGACCTCGTCCTTTACATCAACCACAACATCGACCTCCATACCAATACCTGCATCAGTCCCAGCCTTAACATCCCTATCTACTTCAACCTCAACAGTCGTAGCATCAACCTCAATGTCCTCTAACACATCCGTATTAATGTCCTCCTCAACACTATCCTCTAGTGAAATAGAATCCCTAAACCTCTTACGAGGTGCAAGAAGATTAGCACGGGAAGGAACTAAAGCTCTTGTAGCATGGACAGATGAAATCACGATAGCAACAGGGGACCTGCATCTCTTGCGAGATGGTCCAGCAAATGACTCGGAAGAAGAATCCCCAGCTGACGACTCGGATGTCGTCGGTGGATACATGGTCGATAATGGGGCAGACCTCCAATGAAGATAGGCCTCTCTATACCATGGAGTCCTAGCAAGTAATGGATGAGCAAATCTCGGTGGTGTAGATGAATCAGCGTCGGTGGTGTCTAGTGGTGTATGTCCGGATAAGGAATGCCCTAAAATTGAATGCCCAGATGATGAATGATCTAAAGATGAATGACTCGATGATGATCCGGAAGTAAAATGATCCAAGTGATGTGATGTGTACCTCAATGCTAAACGATGAGAAGGTAAAGGTCTAACCGACTTCCTCGTGGTCAATGCCCTACATGGCCCACCAGGATGAGTACGGTAAAGTCGACCAATGGGAATGTCCTCCCCGGGTCAGATAAGAATAGCTCGTCGTCGACGAATCCCGGGTGGGGCAACAACAGGTGCAAGTGGAAACTCAGATGATGGTGCAACAATAGCAGATGGTGCGGGTAAAATGGGAGCAGTAGGGATCTCTGGAGTAGAAGTAGTAGGTGATACATGCCTCTCGGGTATCTCAGTATCTGACTCTGAATCGTCTGAACACAGAAAAGGTAAAACCATAGGTGCTACAGATACGGGAGGTGGTGAACTCTCCGATGGATCAGCCTCTGACGATGAATGAGTATCAAGCTCGAGCACCCCGGCAGGTGAGGCAACTACAGCCGCCCCCACCTCTGGTGCAACCGGGACCTCAACAGAAATAGAACCGATAAGGATAACTCGCGGAAAAGAGGATCCCACACTCTCGACTGATACGTCTGAAGAAATAGAAATAACCAGAGCTGCCATAACCTGCACAAGCAAGAGTTTATATAAATCCCCTTTATATCAAACCATGCCAATGCGTGCAATGCAGGAAAAATATAGATGTAAGGTATAGTCATGGCAAAATTATACGTAATATAATTATGGAAGTGTTATAATTAATACCCGTATACTTATCGATAGTACTTATATACGTAAGCAAGTAAACATGTAGGATCACATACTGGTTATAGACCAGACCTAAATATACTACCTGGTTCTCTATAACCTTGGCTCTGGATACCAATCTGTCACACCCCCAAACGGGGCCTGGACGGAAACACGTGTCCGGGGGCGTGACGTTATAATATTCATCACACAAGATACAAAGAACGACCTCTAAGGGCACGTTTAAAAATCCAACATCATTGCATTAACTTAAAATAGTTAAAGTTTTACATAAGTTCAAAGATAATATGCGGAAGCGAATAAAAGGTTTTAAAGTCGACAACGATGTTAACATTGATAATAATAAATTCTTGAAAATCGGTCCAATGCAAGGCAACACCATAAAGTTTCTTACGACCATAGCATATTCTTCGTCATCGCTTCCGGATGTTGAAGTTTCATCATCACTAGACTCTTTCTTAGCTTTCAAGGCGATGGACTTAATTCGTTCCTTTTTGCCTTGATAAATTTTAGAATCTTTTTCCATGACAACTTAATGTACTTTTATATTACCGATAAGCTCGTCTAGAGCTAGTGATGAAAAATCTTTCGATTCTTCAATCGCCGTGACCTTTGATCTCCATTTAGGATGTAGAACCCTAAAAAACTTTCTAACATAGTTATTGCTAGAGAAACCTTTATCAAAAGCTTTAAGACTAGTAATAATAGTGTTAAATCTAGCAAAACCACTATCAATATATTCTTCTTCAAGGATAGAAAATAGTTCATATTGTTGAACAAGAAGATCAATTTTATTATCCTTTACTTGGCTATTACCTTGATGTGTGATTAACAACGATTGCGAAATATCTTTAGCCGTTTTACACATAAAAACTCTTTCATATTCCTTTTTAGGTAAAGCGTTATAATGAATCATCTTAGCTTCATTATTTTTAGCAAGTTTCTTTTTAAGATCATCATCTTATTGTTCAAAAGGAACAACCTCTAAAATTTGGGTAACTTCGTTTTTGGCAAGCGGTGGAAAATCACCATTCAAGATAATATGCCAAAGATCTAAATCTTTTGCTTTCACATAAGTTTCAAATCTATTTTTCCAACTTTCAAAAAGAGGTGGTCTTTGCATAGATTGCCCTTCTAGATATTTATCTGATATCATAGATCAATTCAAGCTTTAAAGTACAATATACGTTAAAGATCTTGGGTAACCTTGGCTCTGATACCAATTGTGGAAACTAAAAGGGGGGGGGTTGAATAGTTTTTACCGTTTTAAAATTAAAAATTAGATTGTCGACTTATGTAAATTAAAGATATATACACAAGTGTATATGATAGCGATGCAATAAGTAAATAAACAATCTACGAAATATAAGCAAGTAAAGATAAGAAAGATCAAACCGATGACACAATGATTTATAGTGGTTCGGCTACGAAGCTCCTCTTCGCCCTACTCCACTCTCCAAGTACCCAACTTGAGAGTTATCTTCACTATGTCAACAAGCTCCCTTTAGGCGGAGAAAATCGTACACGTCGCTTACACTTTTTTCGGTACTAAGCTAAATACCGAGTTCTACTTTGAGATAGAACCAATCTAACACACTATGTATTTTGAGGCCTAAATACTAACCTATCATACACATATGATACACACAACACACAACACAAGATATACAAGATGAATGATTATCACAAACGTGATGACACAACTAAACTATTAACACTTGAAGCTTGACGTCTTCTTGAGTGTTCTTCACTAAAGAGTGGAATGAGTTGATCACTTGTAATGGATTATGTAACAAGTATAATGATCAAAGAATATAAAAGATAAAAGATGTATGTGAAAAATATTTGTTAGATTCCATATTTTCTTTCAAACATAAGTTGTATCACTTTATTGAAAACTTTCTATTTTCGGAAACTTTCTATTTTTAGAAAGTTACTCCCTTCGTCCCAAATTAATAATCCATCTTTCCCATTTTGGGTTGTCCCAAAATTATTGTCCCCTTCCAAATATAGTTGTGAGTAATGTAGCAAGTTTACCATATTGCCCCTAATGATACTAGAAATTACAAACTTTATTCAAAGCTTTAATTAATTCCATAAGGGTAAAACTGTCATTCTGCAAAAAAGTAAGAGAGAGAATGCAGTAATGATTATGTTTTCTTAAACTGTGTGTTTTTTGTCGGGGGACAATTAATTTGGGACGGATAGAGTACTATTTTTAGAAACGTCCTCGTTCATTAAAGTCGTCAAACCCAAAATATCATTATCGTAATAATAATAGTGTTCATTATCTTTATAAAGCCCAACAAAGTCTCATATTAACCAGTGAGTTTTTAAAATGTCAAACGTTTGACTTTATATATATATACTATATATATATATATATATATATATATATATTATAATTGTGATTTAATGAGAAGTTTTCATAAAATAAGATGGGATAAGAAGTAACTATAACGCATATCGAGATGCACCGACTTAAAATTAGATGCATTTTTTAAATCTTAGATGCATTCATAATGCATCATAATGTGTTTTATAGCTTTTAACTAGATGCATATATCGTATATTAGATGCAATTTCATGATTTCTATTGTTTTCTTGGTCATCTACATGTTGCCAAAATCATGAAAATCAATATTTGCACCCTCTACACATCAAATTAACTTTCGAAAACTCAAAAATGTGCATCTAGAGAATAGAATGCATCTAATGAAAGTCGTTGCACTCAATGTGTGGTTTTAGTCACTTCTCACCACTTCATTCTTTTACTGTACTTCTCATAGATCCTACTATATTATATATATATATTATATATATATATACTACTATATATATCATATATATATTTATATAATTATACTTCTTAAATATGACCGTCCGTAACGACTCCACTATATCACATTTTTTCGATCGGGACTCTAAAGAGATTTTATGCAAAATAACGTTCGGACTACTTTTGTTCAAGGAAAACAATATCTCTTACTATCGCTGAAGAAGCAGTTGTAGGTGAACTTGTACATTCCATCAGTATTCAAGAACCACGCTCTCAACGACGTTGAAGGAGTCAATTGCAAATTGACAGCCAACTTGATGATACAGTTGCAGATACATATGCTGAGTGGGGACAAAAACTCAAAGGTCCCATAGTTGATGATCCAGCAGTTTAGTCATTGTTAGACTTCTGGAAAGGATCAAAAGCTAGTAGACTTGAGAGTTTGAAGTAAAAGAAGAAAGCAGTTGTAGGAGAAGGATTAAGTGCTGCTCACAACAAATACTATGATCCATCAGATAATGATAGTGAAGCTACACTCTACTCTTCAAGTTCAGACAAAATAGAGGAAAGTGCAAATGAAACTTGATGATGCTGACGAATCTGATATGGACTTATCTGATGATAATCCACAAGGAGATGATGATGCTGCAAGTTATGGAGTGTTCATGCATAACAAGTCTACTGCAATACCCAATTCTACCTACCTCAGTCCGACGGTTACAAGTTTCTCTCTAGACTTCATTCAGACCTTGCTAGATGAAACGCATGCAAATGAATTGATAGAATTTATGAGCCATCCAGTGTATACTGATGCTCAAACAACCTCAGTGCTGCATAAACCAGAGGGAAATCCTAAGTTAACAAGCTATATATCAGGTGCATCCAAAGTACCACTTGGTATACATGTAGATGTTCTAGCAACAAAAACTTTACTCTAGGAAATGTTTCCGGACGAGAATGCTCATCATATACCATCTCTACCAGCAAAGAAAATTCTCTATCCTACAACAAATCCCCAACCAAACTCACTTCAAGCCAAAGCAAAGAAGCTGATGCAAAAGGAGAAAAAGAATATGAGGAAAATTAACTTCAAGAAGGCAGTCGCACAGAAATTCAGATAATATGATCAGAAGCTGGAAGCTCTCATAAATTTCAATGTTTCTGAAGCATTTGAAAAAGTTGTCCAAGCAAAAGTTCTAATAGAAATCAAGAAGCTTCTACCTACTCATATCCCAAATGTCATTGTAAACTATGTTAGGCCTCGTCTTAACACCTCTGTGCTCGAAGTTATGAAAACCAACCAAATCAATCTTTGTTAGGAATACGAAATTCCTAGAAAAGTCTCGGTCACTTCATAGATATCGGTAGATGGCTCGTATAGCAATATTTGGAAACTTAGTAGGCTAGTTAGTCCAAGGTCCATGGAAAGCCCATGCAGGGCAAGGCCCAACCGGCTACTCACTAAGTATAAATACCCTCTCCACACATGGAGAGGGTGTTGGTTGGTTGGTTGGTTTTGTATTCTCATTTCACTTATGAATTACATGTTTCTTACTTTCTCTCTCTAGAATACATCCTTCCTTCCACTCTCTCTCACTAAGTTCCTTCCCATCTCATATCAAAGATTACTTGTATTCTTCAATTGGTATCAAAATCTATGGAGTGATGTGTTTAGTTTTTGTGTTTAAGTTTTCTTTTTGGTTCGTTTATTTTTGCATAAATCGTCTTTTATTTTTTTCTTTTTTGATTCCAAAGCTATTGTGTACACTAATGGATTATTTACCTTGGTAAATCTGATCTAGTATCTTTAAGATATAGGTGTACAAGCTTTGAATCTAGAAAAATATCATTTTTGGTCATCTTTTGTGTTCAAAACCTTTATAAAAAACAAAATCTTTATTTTAAATTTTTCGGCTTAAAAACCTTAAAGTTTCTATTTTTCTTGTTCCTATAGGGTTAGTAACACTAGTTGTACAAGTATTTTTGCAAAACAATCATCAAAAAGGTGTCTTTTTGTGTTTTTAAGTTTTTGGGTTTCGTAGTAGTGGAAGTCGAACAACTGAAGTCGAACAACTGAGTCGAACAACTCAAGTCGAACAACTGAGTCGAACAACTCAAGTCGAACAACTGAGTCGAACAACTCAAGTCGAACAACTGAGTCGAACAACTCAAGTCGAACAACTGAGTCGAACAACTCAAGTCGAACAACTGAGTCGAACAACTCAAGTCGAACAACCTTGTTTTGTGTTGTAACCGAACAACTTGACTTAAGAGGAAATGATGCAGTGAAACGAACAACCTATGTTTCGTGGGAAACCGAACAACCTTATTTCAGTGGAAACCAACAACCTTGTTTCAGTGGAAACCGAACAACCTTATTTCAGTGGAAACCGAACAACCTTGTTTCAGGTGGAAATCCGACAACCCTACTTAGTTGGAAACCGAAACATTTAACTAATTGAAAAACCGTACATCTCAGTTTTTCAAAATTACACGGTTTATTTCTTGGACTTGTAAAAATCACGTGATTACATTAACTTATTTTCCCGGTTTTTTGTCTAATGAATTGGTAAAATCCCGTGTAGTTTCATGAATTTAAAACATTTAAAGACAACTTAATCAAACAACAATTTTCTTTTCTGCTTACCGTTCGAATTCGACCAAGTAATCTTTCAACTACTAATTTTATCAATGACGACTCTAGCCGAGCAAAGCAATTTCTCTGGGGTGCTGAAAATCGTCACCAATGCTGGAAAAGGATATGTATGATTTTGGAAAAGCAGTAATGGAATATACATGATGAATTAGACAAAATGGACGAATGGATCCTTGAACCCGTTGAAAGTTGTTTCTCCCCTCATTTGGTCTTTAATTGTGGAATATGGGGTTACAAGCCAAAGAATATTTAGTTATCTGCTACGGAAGCACTTCAAGCTGATTGTGATATCAAGGCAACAAATATCATTCTCCAAGGACTACCACCTGAGGTCTATGCATTGGTAAGCAATCATAAAGTCGCCAATGAACTTTGGGAAAGAATTCAACTTCTCATGCAAGGAACTTCATTGACGAAACAGGAAAAGGAGTGTAAGCTTTATGATGAATTCGATAAGTTTGCTTATAAGAAGGGGGAATCACTTTGTGTATTCTACTTGAGATTTTTACTGCTACTCAATGACATGAAATTTACAACATGAAAACTGGAACTATTTCAAAGTGTAACACATACGTTTTTGACAACCCTTCACCATCCTGATAGAGATATTTGTAACTGATGTCAAACTGGTTCGAGATTTGCATACGACTAACATTGATCAGCTTCATGCTTATTTGGGACAACATGAATTTCATGCAAATATGGTTCCGTTTAATGCAATGAACGCAATTTTCAGATCGCTCTTTGATTTGTTGCAACTCATCAACATGACCCAGTCTCCTTATCAAACTCATCAAAACTCATACCAAAACACTCAATTTCAACCACAAGTTTCATCATATCAGTCTCCACAGTATGGTTCACCTTATCAGTCTCCAAACAATACCTTCAACTCATCAAATCATCAACCACCACTTTCAATCACTTATCTATCCAATGTTTTCAGTCATCAATTAACCAAAATCATATATTCTTCAATCTTACATCTATACCTCAATTGGAATATCCTCCCTCAGTTGATCAACAATCTGAATTTTCCCAACAAGAATCAGGTTTAATTGTTCTAGTGTTCCAGAAAGGTGATGATCCCATTAATGCCATCAATCACATGATGTCGTTTTTTACTACTGTCGTCACTTCTCGTTATCCCACTACCTATAACCAGCTGAGAAACTCGTCAAATCCTAGGCAATAAGCTACCATTAGTAATGGAAGAGTAACATTACAACCAATTCAGGGGAGACAAACTTTTGTAGCTGTGGGTACTTCAAGGACTTATACTCCGGGAGCAAGTGGAAACAATTTTAGAAAACAAAGAACGGTTATTTGCTACAACTGCGAAGGGGAAGGCCACATGTCCAAACAATGCAACAAACCAAAGAAGAAAATGGATGATTCGTGGTTTAAGGATAAAGTGTTGTTGGTTCAAGCTCAAGCAAGTGGTCAAATTTTACATGAGAAGGAACTCGCATTTTTGGTTGGTAGATCCAGTCATTCCAGAAGGTCAAGCCACACAGACTGTCATAACTCATAATGCTGCTTATCAAGCTAATGATTTAGATGCATATGACTCTGATTGTGATGAACTTAACACTGCCAAAGTTGCTCTCATGGCGAATTTATCTCACTATGGTTCAGACGCTCTTTCTGAGGTACACAATCATGATAATGTGAATAATGATATGACTAATCAAGTTGTGCAGGCTATGCCGTCTTCTGAACAGTCAAATGTTGTGAACCATTCAGAGACTGAAATAACCAGTGATAGCAATATCATTCCTTTTTCTCAGTATTTGATTGAATCACAACAGGTAGCTGTTCAAAATTCTAACTCTTCTGCACAACAAGATGATTTGATATTATCTGTGATTGAACAACTAAAAACCCAAGTAGTTCATTATACCAAGACGAATCTGGAAAATAAAAGTGTCAATGATACTTTAACTGTTGAGCTTGAAAGATATAAGGAACAAGTTAAAGTGTTGAAAGAAGGACAAAACGTTGATTTAAAGAGTCAAGATAACGTTTCAGAATCATGTGCACAGTCTGTAGAGATTGATCATCTTAAACGAACTCTTTCAGAACATTTAAAAGAAAAGGAATCTTTATTGCAAACGGTTACTCTTCTCAAAAATGATTTTAAGAAAGAAGAATCTAGAAACCTTGATAGGGAAATAGCCTTAGAAAAGCAGATCAAACACCTAGATAATATCATTTTTAAAAGAGATCAATCTGCACAAACTGTTCACATGTTGACGAAACCTCAGTTTTTCTATGATAATACCACTAAACAAGCTCTAGGTTTTCAAAATCCTTTCTATCTGAAGAAAGCTCAGCAGTTGGAACCTATGCTATATGTTGGTGATATAATTCAGAAAACCAATCCTATTGTGATCCCTGACTCAGAAGAGACCTTAACACTTGCTGAAGAGAGTCGTTCAAAAATGCTTTTAAAACATAAGGATAATATGATGCAAGAAAAGATAAAACAAATTGATACCACACCAATCGATTATGCTGCTCTTAATAAACTTTATAAAGATTTTGAAACACGGTTTGTTCCACAAACTGAATTATCTGCTGAACAAGCCTTTTGGTCGCATAACTCTGTGAGTTCCTCAGAACCCGATCTTTCTGATAGACCCACCAATGTTGAGGTTCCTAAAGAACTTCCAAAAGTCAGCATGGTTAATACGAGTTTGAAGAAACTTAAATACCATCTTGCTAACTTTGATGTGGTAGTCAAAGAAAGAACCACGCCCACAGCTATCACTGAGGGCACGTGGGGTTTCGAACATACAAAAGCTTGTTTTAGGGATGAAATAATTCCATTTGTAAAAGCTCTGAAGGACTTATTTAGTACATTCAACCAACAATTGGTTGATGAACTTGCTGAAGTCCAAAATGTCTTCTATCAAATGGAACAGGCTGTGGAACAACATCGTGTAGAGTCAAAAACATTTGAAGTTAAAATGAATCAAGCTTTGAACGAAAATGAACGACTCTTGGAACAAGTGATGAGCAAAGATATTGTGAACTTGATTGTAAATTCCTCTATGGATTTTGCCTCTGTGAATGTGCATGAATGTGAAAAGTGTCTCAAACTTGAGACTGAGCTTCAAAAGGATTTTGTTGAAAAAGAGATTTACGATAAACTGTTCAAAAGGTTTACCACTCTTGAAAAACATTGCATTTCGTTAGAAGTTGATACTCAACTTAATCAGGAAATTTTTCAAAGGGACAATTCTATTTCAAATCAAAGTGCTCCAAGTTTTGATCAATTGTTTGAATTAAATGAATTGAAAGCTCAGTCCCAAGAGAAAGACATGGTCATAAAGAAGTTGAAAGAGAGAATTAAATCTCTCAGTGGAAATATGGATAAGGATAAGATCAAACAGGACTTAGAAGAGATTGAAACCATAAATATTGAATTGGATCATAGGGTGACAAAGCTTATTGCTGAGAATGAGCATTTGAAACAGACCTATAAGCAACTTTATGACTCGATTAAACCAGCACGTGTTCGATCAAAAGAACAATGTGCTGACTTAACTAATCAAGTCAATCTAAAGTCTGTGGAAATTTCTGATTTAAATGCTTGTCTTCAGGAAAAAGTTTTGGTAATTACAACTCTCAAGGATGAATTGAGGAAACTCAAAGGAAAAGATTTAGCTAATAATGAAGTTACACATCATCCTAGTGATCCAGAGATTAATACGGAACCAATAACCCCTAAATTGTTGAACAAAAGGTCAGCTCACTCTGCCTATATTAAGCACACTCAGGAAGAAGCTGCAGTTCTTAGGGATCTAGTCGATCATATTAAAGCAAACTATCCCCTAGATCCAACCTTAGAATCTGCCTGTAAGTATACTAAACTAATTCAGGAGTTGCTTTCAAAAATCAGTAAAACCTGCCCTAGTATCAACAATTCCGGAGAACAATTAGTGGCTGTGACCCCAATGAATAAAGTCAAAAGAGTTAGATTCACTGAGCCCGTCACATCCTCAAGAAACACAATCACAAAAAAGGCCTCTACATCAAACCTAGCTTCTAACAAACCTATGTTGTCTTCTACAGGAGTAAAACCATCTACTAGTGCTAGCGGATCACAGCCTTCAGGCAATACAAAGAAAGATAAGATTCTGCAAACACAAAGTAGTACTCAGATGAATAAAGTAGAAGCCCACCCTAGGAAAGTTAAATCTAGTTTGAAAAATAAAGATCATGTTGTTGCACCTAAAGGAACTGCTCATGTGCAGCATTCCAAGCTTAATGCTAATTCTGAACTTAAATGTGTTAAGTGTAATGGTTGCATGCTTTCTGATAATCATGATTTGTGTGTTCTTGATTATATCAATAATGTGAATGCTCGTGCAAAATCTAAATCTGCTAAGAAACAAACAAAGAGAAAAGTTTGGAAACCAACAGGAAAGATGTTTACAACTATTGGATATATTTGGAGACCTACTGGTCGGACCTTCACTATCGTAGGAAATGCGTGCCCTTTAACTAGGATTACCACTACTACTGAAGCGCCCCTTAGGAAACCAGTTGTTCTAGATAATGAAACATCTAAACCTGCTGTAACATTGGTCTATTCACGGAAACCTAGGAACTCTAAAACTAATGTTCCTGTTAGCAAATCTAAGGTTCTTCAATCTGTATCTGCTAACAAAAAGGAACCCAGTAAATCTTGGGGATCCATAATTTCGATGTTCCATCTTCCTCTCTTAATGAATGCAGGTCGTCCAAATTGTCCTCTGGTATTTGGACTCCGGCTGCTCCAAGCATTTGTTGACCGGAGTGAGAAGTCGCTCTCAGTCACCAATTTCGTCAACAAATTTTTGGGTACAGGTCAAATTAAGAAATGATCATGTGGCATGATTTTGGGATTGGTATTATCTAGATTGGGAATGTTACTGGTTATCAAGGGTTTACTATGTGGAAGGACTTGGACACAAACTTATTCTTTGTTGGGCAATTTTGTGATCTCGAACTTGAGTTTTGGCTTTTCGTCAAACACACCTGCTTTCATTCAGTAATTTATAAGGTGTTGATTATTGACTGGTCTCGATTGGCAACAATCTGTATACTCTGTCTCTTGGAGACTTGAGGTATCCTCTCCCCCATATGTCTCGTGTTCAAAGGCCTCCAAAGACTAAGTCCTGGCTATTTGCACGAGTTTGTTCATCTAAAACTTTTGTGCAATACAACCATTTAGCTATACATGGTCTTGTTTTAGGTCTCCCTAAGCCTTAAATTTGAATAAGGACATCTGTGTCTGCATGTGCCATGGGTTAAGAGCAAAGAGAAACCCTACAAATCTAAACTGAAGACACCAATCAGAAATAACTCTATCTGCTACACATGGCGATCTTTGTCGGACCAATGCGTGTGGCAAGTGTTAATGGAAAGAAGTACATCCTCATCATTGTCGATGATTACTTATGATTCACATAGGTTAAGTTCTTAAGGTCAAAAGACGAAGCTCTAGATTTCATAATCAAGTTTTTTAAGATGATCCAACTGCGGCTGAAAGTACTTGTTCGACGCATCAAAACAGATTAATGGAACTGTAATGTGTTAACTCAACGTTCGTGAATATTATGAGAAGGTTGGTATCTCTCACAAAACATCTGTAGCTCGCTATCCACAACAAAATGGTGCCGTTGAAAGATGGAATAGTACGCTAATTGAAGCTGCTCGTACAATGTTGATTTATGCAAAAGCTCTGTTATTTCTATGTGCTGAAGCAGTGGCTACCGTATGTTACACCCAAAATCGTTTCATTATACGCCTTCGTCACGACAAAACACCATATGAGCTTATACATGACAAACTTCCCGGCTTATCTTTCTTCATGTATTGTGGTGCACTTACTATACCAACGACTGATAGTGAGATTTTTGGGCAGTTACAACCAAGGGACTGTTATTGGTATTTTCATTGGTTATGCACCCACGAAGAAAGCATTTCAAATTTACAACCGACGTACCAGACGAATCATTGAGATAATTCATGTAGATTTTGATGAGCTGATTGCGATGGCTTTTAAACATAGCAGTTCAGGACCCGCACTTTATGAAATGACTCCTGCAACAATCAGTTCATGACTCGTGCTAAACCTTCCTCCTTCAACACCATTTGTACCACCTTCGAGAACTGACTGGGATATGTTGTTTCAACCGTTATTCGATGAATTACTCAATCCCTCACCTAGTGTTGATCACTCAATCCCTGAAGTCGTTGCTCTAATTAATGAAGTAGAAACTCCAGTAATATCAACCGGTTCACCTTCCTCAACTACAGTTGACCAAGATGCACCATAACCAAGTAACTCTCAAACAACACCTGAAACCCAACCTCCCATCATTCCTAATGATGTTGAAGAAGACAATCATGATATTGAAGTTGCACATATGGGTAATGATCCGTACTTTGGTGTCCCAATTCCAGAAGTTCCTTCTGATCAATCTTCATAATCGGATTCTATTCATACAATTGTGCAACCGATCACCAAATTTCTAAACACAATAGCAAATGGACGATGGACCATCCACTTGAAAATATAATCGGTGTAATCGCTCGACCAGTTTCCACAAGATTGCAATTACATGAGCAAGCTCTTTTATGTTACTACGATGCTTTCCTCACTGCTGTTGAACCCAAGACGTATAAAGATGCGTTAACTCAATCCTTCTGGATCGAAGCAATGCAAGAAGAGCTCAATGAGTTTGAACGTCTTGAAGTATGGGATCTCGTACCTTGACCAGATAAAGTTTTAGTGATTACTTTGAAGTGGATCTACAAAGTGAAGCTAGACGAGCTGGGAGGAATTTTAAAGAACAAAGCTCGGTTAGTGGCTCGTGGTTACCGTCAAGAGGAGGGAATTGATTTTGAAGAGTCTTTTGCTCCAGTTGCAAGATTAGAGGCTATAAGGATTTTTCTCGCGTTTGCTGCTCATATGAACATGGTCGTCTACCAAATGGATGTGAAGACTGCGTTTCTGAATGGTAATCTGCGGGAAGAAGTTTATGTTAGCTAGCCGGATGGGTTTGTGGATCAAGATAAACCAAATCACGTGTACAAGCTTAAGAAAGCTCTTTATGGGTTGAAACAAGCTCCACGCGCGTGGTATGACATGTTGTCTTCGTTTATGATATCCCAAGACTTCTCTAAAGGTTCAGTGGATCCCACATTATTCATACGCAGAGACGACAAGAAACTACTTCTGGTACAAATATATGTCGATGATATCATCTTTGCTGCATCTACACCTGAACTTTGTGACCTATTTGCTAAAATCATGTGTTCAAAATTTAAGATGTCAATGATGGGAAAATTTTCATTTTTCTTAGGATTACAGATTTTTCAAAATCCCAGAGGCATCTTTATTAACCAGTCGAAATATGCCCTTGAATCTTTAAAGAAATACGGTTTTGACTCTTGTGACCCAGTGGATACTCCCATGGTGGAGAAATCCAAACTGGATGAGGATAAAGAAGGGAAAGCCGTTGATCCATCACACTATCGTGGTATGATAGGCACCCTCCTTTATCTCACAGCCAGTAGACCTGACCTACAATTTGCTATATGCATGTGTGCCCGGTATCAGGCTCGGCCTACCGAAAAGCACTTAAATGCAGTAAAAAGGATCTTTTGATATCTAAAAGGAACCGTTAATCAGGGTCTATGGTATCCGAAGGATTCTTCGATTGCTCTAACAGCATTTGCAGATGCGGATCATGCTGGTTGTCAAGATACACGCCGTAGCACATCTGGTAGTATGCAATTTCTAGGAGATAGACTTGTTAGCTGGTCATCCAAAAGGCAGAAAAGCGCTGCGATATCCAGTACGGAAGCTGAATATATTGCTATGTCGGGATGTTGTGCTCAAATTCTTTGGATGAGATCACAGCTTACCGACTATGGCCTTGGATTCAATAAAATTCCAATGTACTGTGATAACAAAAGCGCTATTGCATTATGCTGCAACAACGTTCAACATTCTAGATCAAAGCATATAGACATCAGATTTCAATTTATCAAGGAGTATGTTGAGAATGGGGTGATCGAACTTTACTTTGTCAATACGGAGTATCAACTGGCGAACATCTTCACTAAAGCTCTTGCAAGAGAAAGAATTTAATTTCTTATCAACAAGCTGGGAATGCGGAGTTTTACGCCGGAGAATCTGAAACAATCGGCAGATGAATAGTGGTGGTACCTATTCAAATATCCTGTATCATATGTATATATATTAAAACCATAAAAACCAAAAAGATTTTTCATTTTTTTATTATAAAAACAAACTACAAAAATAAAAAATCTAATAAGACGCAAAGAAAAAATTTAAAAAAATGAAAAAAAAAATAAAAAGAGGTAACAACGACATGTCTTCTGAAATCACTTCATTTACGGACTTAAGAAATGTCATTCAATAATGATACGAGGCTGTAATGAAGTTCGAGCGAAGTTACAAATGTTATCAAAACATGCCAATCTTCTAATTATTTCAGATAGTACCCAGACCTCATATTAAAAAGACGCAAGTATTCCGTCAAAAAGGAAACTTGACCTCTCAACGGGAATTTATTCTTGGGCATGGTCTACTTAATGACCATGCAAAGGCTTGTGTTTACTTTGCAACACAACCCGGGCTTCCTATATTTCCATAAGTGTATGTGTTAGTGCACTTATGTGTTAAAATAAGAGAAATCTTATTTTGGTGTTTGTTGTTTTTCAAAAATATAACAATGCTTCATCAGAAAATGTTTTTTCAATGACATTCGACTTCTCAAACAACGACTACAGATCTTTAAATAGAAAATGGGTCAGTATTTGAGGGGGAAAAATGTCAAATATCTTCTTCATAATAAAATGTGCTTAAAGGGAAAATATTTTTTTTAAACAGTCACGAAATAACATTCTTTAAGGAAAGTTCATCAAGTGTAGCTTATGTGTGCCTTATGTGTTACTTGTTTAAGCCTTTAGGGAATATTTTGCAAAATTAAGTCTATAGGTATGATAGTTTAAACATTAGGGACTAATTGTGCTATGTGTTTAACTTGGATATGCCTTATAAAACTTATCTATGCAAGATTAAAAAGGGTATTAAAACTAGAGGGGCCAAATATGTCAAAAACAAAAAATGTTTTATATACCTCTCACCCATCCCGTCACTGTACACACACACACATACACACACACTTTACAAATTCTTTTCTCCCACTCTCATCCGCATGATAGTCATCACCTATTCATCATTCTCAAGTGTTTTTCACGCCTAAGGTATAATAAGAAAAGTGTTCTCCTACATCTAAACTACTCACATCTCAAAGGAATTGGTTTTTTACCAAAGATTGATCTCAAAATCCCTAATTCTCAAATTAGGGTTCTTGAAAAATCAAAATGGTTAAAACTCCAAATTGATTAAGGGGTTTTGTATCTTTAGGTGTGCCTAGCACTAGTTTAAAACAATTTTGAATATGGTTATCATTTGCTAGTGTTCTTGGTGATTTTTAGATGCGAAAATTAGGGTTTATATGAAATATTGTATAAAGTTTGTGGGTTTCGTGTTAGGGAGTTTGTTACCATCTTCTTGAACATGATTAGTTAATAATATCACCCTATTGTTTGTGGTTCGTGGTATGTTTGTGCTAAAGTGTTTATAAGGGCTTGTTTGTTGATATGTTTTTGCTTTGGTGGTATAAAAGTTGTTGATTAATGTTTCTAAGTGTTGTTCCCTTGCTAACATTGTTATCCAAATGAGTTTGAGTGCCTATTAAGCCGTGTTCATAAAATCTTAAAAATGAACCGAACAACTCATTATCATAGGAACCGAACAACTATAATGTAGTAGGAACCGAACAACTATGTTGTAGAAGGAACCGAACAACTACATAGATATTTGGAACCGAACAACTATCTTAATAGAAGGAACCGAACAACTGTGTGCGTAAAAGGAACTGAACAACTGTTGATAGAAGGAACCGAACAACCTTCTGAGTAGAAGGAACCAAACAACTATTTATAGTAGGACAGAACAACCTGTTAGGTAGAAGGAACCGAACAACCTGTTAGGTAGAAGGAACCGAACAACTATTAATAGTAGGAACCGAACAACCTCGTAGGTAGAAGGAACCGAACAACTCCTTGTAGTAGGAACCAAACAACTTAAGTCTTGTAAGAACCGAACAAATAGCTCATTAAGGAACCGAACAACAAGTTTAAAAGACCCAAAACACTTAAGATCAAATTTTCATTTTAAAAGGCAATTTAAAAATCTTAATTAGGGAGATAATTAAAATTAGTTAATTTTTCACTCTAAACAAGTTAAGTTAAGTTGTCGTCGTTAAATGAATAGATCTTAATAAGTGCAAAAAGTCTTAATGTTCCAAATTTCTAAGAAACGATTACAACATGAATCAACTTCTCATGCTCACTAAATAGGTCTCTATAGTACATTGTATAACATTGATTGTACATAAACTGTATTGATCCTATCTTAGCAGAATCATGAACACTACAAAAGAACAGCAAAAGGAGTTGGATGATGCTCTTGTAGCACCTGAAAACCGTCTCAAGATAGGAAAAAGCAATCTCTGACTGAGTTCAAATCTCAATCCAAGGAACCTACTATTCAAGTGGTGCTAGATGCTCTCAAACTCACTCCATTCTACAATGTATTTGAGATCTCTGCTGATGTTCCTGAGATATACATGCAAGAATTCTGGGTCACTATCACCAGACATCACTTGTCACTTCGTTTCAAGTTGGATGGCAAAAGTCACACAGTTAATGTTGACAACTTTAGAGATATGCTCAAAATTTGCCCCAAACTCCCTGGTCAGAAATTTGAAGAACCTCCACTTGAAGAGGATATTCTATCTTTTATCAGAGATCTTGGACACAATGGTGAAATCAAGTTTTTATCTGATGTCAATGTCAACCACATGCATCAACCTTGGAGATCATTTGCTGCCATAATCAACAAGTGTCTAAGTGGAAAGACTACTGCTCTGGAAAGTCTTCGCCTGTCACGTGCTCAAATTCTTTGGGGCATGTATAATAACAAGAAGGTTGACTATGTCTATCTACTGTGGGAAGACTTGGTATTTCAAGTGGAGAACAAGAATTCTAAGAAGAACAGTGACATGTATTATCCACGTTTCACCAAAGTCATTATCGACTACTTCATGGCAAAAGATCAAGCAATTCCAAGGAGAAACAAGATGTTTTGGCATTATGCCAGGGATGACTTCATGTTCACCACCATAAGAGTCATTTCTAAACATAAGGACACACAAGAATACGGTGCTATTCTTCCTCAGCACTTGACCAATCAAGCCATGTTAGAGTCCGAAGCTTTCAAGACTTACCGTGCTTATGCTACTGGTGAAAAGGCTCCCAAGTCAAAAGCTACAAAGAAAAAGACTGACTCTGAATCATCTCCAAAGACAAAGCCTTCTCAAGCTTCCAAAGGAAAAAGAATCAAGACTTCAGCTAAAGGAGATAAGCCTGCCAAAACAAAATCAAAAGGTTTAACGGTACTATCTGAAGTTGCATTATCTGAAGCATAACAAATAAAGTTGACAACTAACAGAAGCATGAAAGAATTCAATATCTCTCACGCAAGTGGCTCAGGTGATGGAGTTGACTTACAGTCAAAGGTTCTTGATGAGCAACAACAAACTTTATCTGGTACAAATGAAGGAGCTGGTGACAAACCAGAGGTTCCCGATGTACCCAAATACAACTCAGAGAGTAAAGAAGAATCTTGGACGTTCAGTCAAGGAGATGATGATGAAGAAAGTGACGAGCATGACAGTGCTAATGAAGATGATGATCAAGAGAATGACAGACAACGAACTGAGTCAGATGACGATGGAGATGATTTTGTTCACCCAAACTTGTCCACATACAATGCAGCAGATCAGGAAGAAGAAAAAGAAAATGATGATGAAGATCAAAATCAAGAGGATGAGGATTATTTTGTGGGAGGAGAACAAGAAGATGAAGAAGATGAGGAACTGTACAGTAATTTGAATATCAACCTAAATAGAAGAGATGCAAAAATGACAGATGCTCAAGTTAATCAAGAGACGGGAGAAGTTCACGTGACATTAACTACTGAACATCTGGTAGTGCAACAACAAAGCTCCTCAGTTTCTTCAAATTTGGTGTCTAAGTTCATCAATCCCTCTCCTAATACAGGTATTGACTCGATTTTAAATCCAAATGTTCAATCAGATATTCATGTCAATGTTTTAGCTTCTGCCACTACTGAGACACCTTCTTCTAACACTACAATTCCTCAATCACCCATTCCAATAATTCAACCTCAACAACAAACACTTGCTTCCACAACAACAATAACTATTCCAACAATAACTTTGCCTGAAATCCTAAACTTTGCATCCCTATTCGGCTTTGAACGCAGGGTTTCCTCATTAGAGTCTGACCTGTCTGAACTCAAACAAACAAATCAATTTGCTGAAGCTCTAGCATCTATTCCGGGCATTGTTGACAACTATCTTACTTCCAAGATGAAAGATGAAGTAAACGTGGCTCTCTAGTTAAAATCAGACAAGCTAAGAGAAGAAGCTCAGGAAGAGAATCAAGACTTTCTCAACTTACTTGACTCCAACGTGAAAAGAATAATCAAGGAGCAGGTCAAAGCTCAAACCTCCAAGATTATGACAAAAGTTGAGAAGTATGTTACCGAAACTCTGGGAGCTGAAGTGTTGGTTAGATCAACCAATCAACCTCAGACGTCTTACGCAGTAGCCTTTTCTCTCTCAGAACTTGAGTTAAAAAAGATTCTCATGGATAAAATGGAGGAAAATAACTCTATTGACAGATCTGATGTGCAGAAGAATCTCTACAGAGCATTACTCGAAGCATACAACTCTGATAAAGACCTTATCTCCTCATATAGTGAGGTTGTAACTCTAAAGCGAGGACGTGATGATCAAGAAAAAGATGAAGAACCTTCCGCTGGATCAAACCGTAGGTCAAAGCGACAAAGACCAGACAAGGAAGCTGAGTTATCTAAAGAACCAACTCATAAGGAGAGCAGAACAACAAGCACTTCCAAAAGACTATCTAGATCTCAACAAACAGACTTGGAAGATCCTATACATCAAGAGTTCATTACAGGAGACGACGACGTATCTCCTGTAAGAGAGGCAACAAATGTTGATGAACGACTGTGGAATCCATCTGGCTCTCGAACTCCTGATTGAGAATGGAACCAAACAAAGACGGTTAACAATCGACCTCCTCAATAGTGGATGACTAAGTTAGTACAAGCTTCAGGCACAACATCCGCATTCAATGAGTTTCTGGCAACTCCCATCGATTTCTCTGCTTTTATGATAAATCGGCTCAACATTCAATATCTAACTCAAGATCTGTTGACCGGTCCAACATATGATCTCATCAAAGGTGTTGGAATTTGTAGACATAAAGACCATATTAACTATTAATAAATACGAGTACGCAGCGGAATATGAACACGTATGATCTTCATATAGTCATATAATTTAACATAACAATAAAGTAAAAGAAAACGTGTACCTTTTAGCAATTCTTCAATCAAGAAACAATAAAGATCAAAGTATGATCTCTCTACGGATTTGTACACAATACGTTCTTAGCAATAGAGTATGCTAGTACTAATAGTGTTAAACAATCGCTTTTGGAAAACCTTGAATCAAATGAAACTATGTTTCTTGTTTCCTTGCCGTCGATCAAAGTAAAACCGAACACCCCTATAAATGGTTTCGGTCGATCAAGCACAAAGAGAAAAGAAAGAGAGATTTAGGGATATATCCAACTAATGAATCCTTAATCTCTATTTATAACCTTCTCAATACTTGGTCAACAAGCAAAAGCCCACCTCCTTTGGGTTGGGTTTATTCGGCCGGTTAGAGCAAAAGGGAAGGGGCATAGCCCACTTTCCTTTTTCCCGATTTTCCTTTAAAGTCCTTATTGTTTAACATTTAATTAATTATATCTAAATATATTTAATTAACTATTACCAACGAATTACGTGTGCATCTCCATAGGCTCAAAACGAGACCGGACATATATTATTTATATGTACATTCCTTCAGCTCCCACTTGGACATGTAGAATAATATAATATAATAACATTGGTTAGCGTCTAGCAACACGCCAATGCTTCCGGAAACCTTTGAGTGTAGTTTCCCAAAATACATTTAAATGATTCATCATTTACAATCCCTTTGTTTCACAAATGCCATGTCAAAATAGATATGGATCGTAGTCATTCTATTTTAACGATTTTGTTTCTCGTGTTACATAATTAAATCAAGATTACCAATCTAATCGGGACAAATCCAGATTACCATTGGGTCTGGCCAGACACACATCTGATTAATTAATCGATTGGCCTAGTAGCATTATTATTTCAATCCAGTTGAACGAACAAATTCTATTTTGACTACAAGTATCTTATCATATATTTCTGAATACTTATGAATATAGTCTTTATAGCTACCTTGTTACGGGTAGTGTTAGAAGTATATCAAAAAGTACCATCCATATACATAAAACTAACTTGTATCTCAAGTCTAAGGATTTAGTAACGTAAATCATTTACAAGTTTCACTTGATGACGACGATCCATAAAGTGAGTGACTTGTGTTGGAGAAGTCCGACATGCAAATCTATTGAATATCGTGTGAGATGGAGAACCGTTCTTTAAATATTTTACGAATATAACCAAACACTCAAATATGTCTTAATTCAATTATATTCCCATATAATTGATCGACATAGACTATTTAGAATAACATTTATTCACGGATTAAACATGCAAAAATAGGACCAATGATTATAATGAAAACGAATCATATCAAATACTTCAATTCATAAAATAACATTGTTTAACAATATCCTTTATCCAAATACTAAATAGATCAAATGCATGATAATTCTAGTTGACGAATCATGCCTCAAGATACGACTATCGTACTTGTTGACAAGGCATAGATTTCATTAACTAGTTTTGATCTTTCGGAATTTTGAGAATACTTATTTCAAGAATTCAATAAGTGAAGTTCTTGAATATCTATGATGAATGTTTGTTCGTATATATCCAATATCTTGACACACTATATCTTATAAGGTGTGTGACATCAACTATTGACAACAATCATCTTTCACAGCTTCCAAAAGTGTAAAGCATTCTTATTCTTTAATGTATAATGCAACTATGCTCTCAGTTGAGCACAACTAGTTCACATGGTCATCATCAAAAATGAAATCATACCATGACTAGTATTGAGTGTCATCTCAATTTGATTTAGCATCCGTGTATACAAAACAACCCCATGCTTTTAAAATCCGTAAACAATGAATATTCTCTTAATAATGTTTGGCACCTCATGAACTACAAGTTCATTGGTTATTCTAATAGCACAATAAATTGTTGCAATATATATTCTTAGATTTTCATTACTATGAACAAATCCATAATCTAAGAAGATTTCCATAACCAAACATATTTTATTAATATATTCAATTCAATGATTATCTAATAACTTTTGATTAAATACCAATGTTGTCAAATCATTTTGCATTCTGCATGACACAACTACTTTCCTACACAATATGATGTATATAATGAATCCTTTAGTCCAACTCAAGATTTCATTCATGTTCCATCTTATCAAAAGATATGCATCTATTAAGACTTTCTAAATGGTATGTCAAATTATGTTAGATTTATATACCGCTTATGTTCATAGCAATAAACATATTATTTCAAGGTTGTACATTCAATTTCTTAAATCTTTCAGGTAAAGGAAACCTGAACATAATACTCCCAATAGCTTTTAGAAATATTCAGGATTTATCTTTATTATAATTAAATTCAAATCAAGTAAAGGATTTAATAATAAACTTAAGATTATCCTTCTAGATGCTTACAATAATCCATACTTGGATTCTTACCATTTTGTTACTTCATAAAGATTTATAATTCTTAAACCTCCTTTTGATTAACTTACCGTCTCGCATAGTAATCTTTCATGGAGAGTTTAAAATATCTATTGCCATATTTCATCTATTGACTTCTAGTTGATAATCAACCATCTTTATATACTTAATGTGCATTGAAAGAATATTTAATCACAATCAATTGCTTAAGTATGATTAAAATCCTATCTTAATACATGCATTAAATATGTATACAACATTGTTCATATGAGTTTGATACCTCGAACATTTCCACTTAGGTTTTTCTTCTCTTTGAGAAAACTCATTAGAAACTCACAGTCAATACGTATAATAAGTTAATGATCATCAAAATTTCAAAATTGATTATCTTGTGGACAACATCTTAACATTCATAGCTTGAGTCTTTGTCAAATTCAAAATTCAACAATGTATATTAATGGTTACACCATGATACCGAATTCAAAATTCAATAATGCATCTTTAATAGGTTCACCATGATCCCGTGACTCATATTCCTCAATGTTTGTATAACATTTATCAATCAAGTATTTGAGGTATCCTTGCGGATCTATGAATAAGTATTATATCATTATGAGGTTTAACATTTATGTTCCTCGAATTGATATTCACTTGTGTGTTTAAGAAGGTTATGTATTTTGTATTTTTTTATCCTTTTAAGATCTAAAAACGCTCCCACTTGCTTTTTGTAATTTTAGACACTTCTATAATTACTTAGCATGTAGAGGGACATTACAAGATACATTGACAGTTCCTGAGTTTAGTTTGTTAATGTCATTCTTCATAAGGACTTTTAACAAAATTTAGAACTTCAAATATCTTAAGGACTTAAATGGTGAGTCATACATTCCATAATGATTGGTGTTAATTAAACTTTGGATTTGGGAGTTTTTATTGGAGTATATATAAGACATACTCACTTTTAAACCTTGACAGATTTTGGAGGTAAAATATTTAAGTTATCTATATCAAATAATTTCAAAGAATTTGATTCAAAACACTAGACATACCATGAAAATGTGGTATTCTATGAGTATATCTTCTTTGAGACATTTATCACAATCTTTTAAATAACTTATTATTATTTTAGGGTACATACTAAACAATTGTGTCATACAAATTGGAATATATTTGTATTTAAAAGCCTGTTTGCATGCAATAATATATATGACTTTACTAGGTTCAAGAAACTCTATGTAAATATCTTTTCAAGAGATATAAATGTTAATATACATTATTTTGCCTGTTTGATACAAATCAAGGATTTTGTTTATGTAATAGACAGAACATATACTTACTTTATGTTATAAGTCTTTCAGCCATTTTAAAAGGACTTTCATGTTTATTATATATACAATAATACATAAAAATATTTAACTAAAAGTAATTCTACGTCAATCTTGCGCTTCAATCGTAATTTCAAGTGAATCAAGATTACTTCATGTATTTGGACATGCCAAAGAGCATATAAACTTTTACTTGAGGTAGTCTTTAAATCGAGGATTACTTCATTATTTTAGGGAATTCCAAAAACACATAAAACATTTTACTTGAAGTAGGTCTTTATTTCATTCTCTTGACATATGTTCTAAATAGGGCAGATAAGTCCTAGTATAATATTAGTGCTTACCTTATGGAGAAGCCAACAACCATTTAACTCATAGTGTTCTTGTCATGTGTTGTACCTTGCACACAATAAAGATTTCTCCCACTTGTGCATGGCACAACATCATACATGTAGTCAAACAACACGATGTTCGTTTGTTTATATGTACAATATGATAGTGTCACAGATAATAGCGTTACAAGTAGATATAGAACCATGTTTGTTTAATAGAAATAGTGACGGTCTATCCTTAAAGCCTGATGAGTGTCTATAGTTAGAAAATATTCTATATCTCAGACAATGCGAGATATATCTGGGTTATACCAAGATAATAAACCTTGTAGCTCCCATGATTAGACCATAATATTACATTAAATGGTTTGTCAGAAATAAGTATTGATGTAACTGGATTTTGGAAGCATTGCAAGTGTTCCATAACCAGTGAAAACAAATAGTGATCTATTTATTTTCCAACTCTCTTTGAAATCTTGATTAGTAACAATTACTTGGATTTCAAAAGTTCTACTATGTAGATGAGGGACTATCCATCAGTGCTATTTATTAACTTGAAAATTGGGCATGCAATTTCCTCCTTAATTTTGATTAAAGCAAACAACTAGATACATTATGCTAGTTTGCCTTTACCACTTTTGCGGTAATATTGGTATTTCCTATTCAAAAAAACTCATAGGCATAATTACCATTAAATGTTATAATTGATTAGCTTTAAGAACATATTCTATAGTTATCCGAATGTCTTATATGTTTCAAAGTACTCACCACCGAATAAGGGTGATGAAATATATATGAAAATATAAGTCATGCAATCTACTTAACATTTAAGCTTGCTATGAGTTTGATTACATTAGGACAATTCCTACGTTCCTATTATAACTTTCCGGAGCAAGAAAGATTATTGGAATGAGTCTCCATGTTACTTACAAGGAAAGGAGTCTTGGTTTGACTTCTTTGAAAAAGAAATAAACCATTGTTTACGGTTTTATCGTTGCATTAATACTATTAATAGAATCGCAAAATTCAATTTTAGTATTTTCGATGATACTTTTCTTTAAAAGAAAATTAAATATACCTAGGCTTTATAAAAATAAACAATTTAATTTTTCGTTAAAGCTAGGATCCCACCTTGACTAACACCACAACTATCAGTTTGATCTGCTAGTGATGATGGTAATTCAAGGGGTAATTAACGTTTAATAATTGCATCCAATACAACTCCTACATTATGGGACTCAGCTTTATGTACATCACATGTGAACATTCAAACGTGAAAAAGTGAGCATGTTTATCCCATCATATGCCACGAGTTAAGGTCTCACCTATCTTAACTTGATTAAGTCAGTCCAACAAAAACTGTGATTTGTATAGCACTTAACGTCTCACTAATAAGTGTATTATATCACCTTGGGTTACAAAACCATGAATAGGTCTCACTAATCATGGAAGAGTAAGTGCAAGTGTTTTTCTAGTTGGATGGCAAAAAGACTTAGTTTTTAAAGGGTATATATTTTGACGTGTCAAAACCATGTACAAAGAGCATGCAACATCTTTGTATCATTAATTTATAAAAACTTTACTCGATTAAGTTTTATTAATTAAATTGACGATTCAACATGTTTACTAATCTTAAAGGTATCTAATTTTATCACGGGAAAAGATTATAGAATGATTAAAAAATCATTCAAACCCTAGACCATTCGCGACTTCCTACATAATATACAAGGTAAGGAAACTACAACGTAGTCCGGTATTATAGGGTAATGGTATCAACAAGACCGAAGTCTTGATGAGTCTCCCCGAACCTTATCCTTGCAACTATATAGTACTTTTGCAAATTACGTCATTAATAAAATTCTAAACCTTTAAAGATAGCAAAACACATTATAAACTTGATTCTTGCTAGTCTCGGCGTGAGTATGTTTAAAACCATGTAAGGGCGATTCATTTAAGTGCCACATAAGACCTTGCAAGATTTAGTTTATAATAAATCAAATTTCATATAGTTTTAGTCCGGTTTATTTTTGTTTTCGAAAAACCCTTTGCTTTGATGTACAATACATAACAATTTATCAAAAGCAAACAAAAACGTAAACAACTAAAACATATATCCGATTAACACATTAATCACATACCACATGCATAACCAATTGATGATAACCTAAAATCTATGTGATTTAAATTAAATTAAAGACACATAGCATAAAACTGTCAAAACAATTTAAATTCACTTCAGGTCACGTCAGAGTATAGCTAGAGTCTTCTCGAGCCTTAGCTCAAAACTACAAAGTTGTAGATCTAAGAGTCGTGGAACACCCACCAAAATTTCAAATTTTTTACCAATCGGATATGAATATATATGAATTTTTTACTAACAGGGTCAAAACACTATGAAAACGTAAAATTCAACATAATACTCATCAATATCCAATTTTTTATTGCATCATTTATGAATGTTTAACATCTAACAATTATTTACAATCATATATCATATATCTTAAGTCATTAATCATGGTAAACTTGCAAGATTCACCATGGATCTCATCAAATTACGTTTATAAAGCGGGAAGATTCATATTAACAATTATTTACTTACCGATTTTTAACAATTATACTCGATATCCATCAAATAAAAATTGCATACATCTTAGGGTTTTGTCTTATTAATTTTATTATTAACCCTAAACTGGGTTTCTTGAACACAAGATATCAATATCAAAATTTAAGACAACAGTATAAAACCTAGCAATTTTTTTAACGTTCTGATAACAATTATGTAATTTATTAGATTATATGACGGCTATTGACGTCACTATTGGAATTTATAGACATTGACCATATTAACTATTAATTAATTACGATGTACGCAACGGATTATGAACAATATAGTTCTTATATAGTCATATAAATAAAATAACAAGAAAGTAAAAGAAAAACGATACCTTTTAGCCAATTCTTCAATCAAGAAAAACAATCACTGATCAAGTGATGATCTATTTACGGATTTGTTACACAATACCGTTCTTAGCAATTAGAGTATGCTAAGTACTTTTGTATTTTTCAACAAGTGTTAAACCATCGCTTTTGGAAAACTTGAATCAAAATCAACACAAGAAACTATGTTTCTGGTTTCCTTGTCGTCGAAAACAAAGCAAACCGAACACCCCTATAATGGTTTTGGATCGATCTAAGTACAAGAGAAAGAAAGAGAGATTTAGGGATATATCCAACTAATGAATCCTTAATCTCTATTTATAACCTTCTCAATACTTGGTCAACAAGCAAAAGCCCACCTCCTTTGGGTTGGGTTTATTCGGCCGGTTAGAGCAAAAGGAAAGGGGCATAGCCCACTTTCCTTTTTCCTTATTTCCTTTAAAAGTCTTATTGTTTAAAAATTTTTTTTAATTTATAAAAAATTATTTCTATTTTATTTTTAACTATTACCAACGAATTACGTGTGCATCTCCATAGGCTCAAAACGAGACCGGACATATATTATTTATATGTACATTCCTTCAAAAGGTACGTGCAAGAGTGTTGTGGAGTTAGAATACCATCTGGAAGAAGTATTCAAAGCTACCAATGATCAGTTAGATTGGAATAATACTGAAGGAAGACCGTATCCACATGATTGTGCAAGCACTTCATTTAATGCCGGATGCACAAACGTCGTCTAATTCTTCCCTTAGAGCACTTCATAAAACAATGATCTCGAATATCTAAAAGGAAGGAAGCTCAAGTTCGCAAATACACAACTTCTCAATTACCTAGACAAAGGCTTGCTGTTACGGTCATATTAAATGGATTGAAGACAAGATTCCTAGAAGTACATGGAGTGAGGCACAAGTCGGGGCTATGAAAAACATGCCTACGGGAAACATATCACTTGGGACCAAAAAGTCAGAGATTCTATGGATATGCTACCAACATGGAAACTTAGAAAGACATCTATTCAAAACACATGATTTTTGCTGTTACAAGTCTCAAGATCATGGAATTCTTTAGTTACACACATTTGGAAGATATCACAGTTCGAAGACAAGATGATAAGCTCTATAAGTTTCGAGAAGGCGACTTCAAAAGACTTCGTCGCGAAGATATGTTACTTCTTCTTGTTCAAGGAAAGCTGACGAATCTCAATGTGGATGAACGGTTTGCACTTATGTGCTTATTGAGATGAACACAAGACGCATTGTAATTCAAGAACGTGTGGAGGATCTACAACTGGCAGTTGAAAGCTATCAAAAGAAGATAAACCTCACCAAACTTGACACTTACCGTTTAGACATCAGTAAAAAGACTCCATACACTACTTACAATGATTATCTTAGGCATTTATCTATCAAGATGGACATGTACATTATCAGAACCTGGTTTGTTGCGCACGATGAACTTTAAAGTTTAGCGACGCACACTCACCATGTTTGCACCCAGTCTCATTGATATTGCCACTGGGATTAAATGGAGTATTTTTCCGAGAGAAAAGTGGTCAAAACAAGACAAGCAGAGAGCCCGAGTGATGATTAAATCCATTGACAAGAAATTCAAAGACAGGAGGTTGACGCGAAGTCTAGAAAAGTTTGTTGGTGGAAGACCTTACAGAGGAGACCTTGGCTTTTCGACAAAGGACCATATGATTCTATATATGAGGTTCTTATCATTCATGTCAAAATCTGGTATTATAATATAACTTTGTGAATTTGTAATTAAAATGTGTAGACTTTTATGGTGATATTAAGGAGTGCTTGAGTACAAAATTTTCAAGAATTTCTTAGTAAATTCAAAAAATTTCAACTTATTGTACTCAGCACTATCTTATATACCCTCATACATTAAGGGGGAGCATTAAAATGTTCCTTATAGATAGCTATATAACATTTTTTCCCCGAAAGGTTAATCAATTGATATCCAAAATATCAAGGGGTTAACATTTTGGATAAGGGGAGAAAATGTGATTAACCTGGATCTAACTTGTATTAAAAGATGTGATCAAATAAAATGGACTCAATGCACTCCACACTTAGCATGTACTACGATTACGATGCACATGTTAAGGGGGAGTCTTTTTAGTGATGATAAAAAAACTCTAAAGTGTAAATTTTTTGATATTATATTCAAAACTTTGATTGAACTTTTTATTTGATTTTGCTTCTGATCGTGATGGAATACTCAAAAGACTGAACATGTCTTTAATTTAGGGAGATTAAGGTGGTTAGGATAGGTATTTAAATCCATGAATCCAACCAAAACCGGCGGGATCTACCCAGGGATTTCAATAGTTAGTGTAGGAAGTCCTTAGGTATGATAAAAGGAGTAAAGTGAGATTAGGGAAGATTGCAGATGAGATGGTGCTATCACTGGAACACAACAAAACAATGGTGTTAGTTATGATGTCTCGGTAAGCATTGAAAGAGTTAAAGAATGAAAAGAAATGTAAGGATAATGGTGTTGAAAAGAAAGACAGCCCTCATACACTTAGGCAGGAAACTGGGTCAATAATAAACTGGTCGGAAACACTAAGGTGTTGTTGACTTTGAAGACTGTCATGGACCAGGAGTGACGCTCTGCATAACCCTCGCTTAGTCCACTCAAGGTTCTTAAAAGACTCTTGTTTCATTTCTCTCGGAGGTTACATGCATTTCTATCGAATTCTCACTCGAGTAGTTGATATTTGAAAAGGTGGAGTCTGCTCCAGCCTATCGTTCACTAAAATTAAAGTGCCACTATGAGTATAGAGACAAAAGAGTTCATCCATAAATTCTCTGTAGGACAATTGTCAATTTAAGCTTGGCTATATCACACAATGTAAATACACAGATGTGTATAAGCGTCTACGCATTATCCTTTGTTGATTTTGCCAGAACATCCGAGTGATATTATTCATAGTGAAGATGGAAATCCTGCTTGAGCCAACATCAAACAAGCTCATGGTAGATGACTTGTGCGATTCCTTTTGAATCAAACTTGTGACAACTGGAAAGAAATGATGGTGCGATTCTATATGAATTAAACTAGTTCCAGGTTATGAATTGACGATTGCTGATGGAATTTGAATATGATTAACACTCTCGTGTGTCACAAAACCACTTAGTAAGTGCCGTCGATTGATTTATCAAATCATATTTTTACTTTGAATTAGGTATTGAGATAGTATCCGTGTCTACTATTTATCGTGCGGTCTGCTTTGAGATTTTCTGATAAATGTGAACATGTGAGTGGATGAATCTAATACATCATGTTTAGAAAGATTTATACTTCAGCTGAAATCCTCCCCTATTCAAGGAGGTTTCTTCTTAAATTGAATCTAATGATCATCAGGTCGTGATCCTCACGGATTCGAAGGTACTCAACCAACAATGGTGCGATTGACCAAAGTATATTGTCCCCCCCACCCCCAACTTTGTTGCTAACTATTTTATTGCAGCGAAACTTAATGATGGTGGTTGGAGATCTTGGGTACTGTTTCTGCTGACTCACAAGATTAATAACACGATGCTCATATCCGACCGACAAAAATAAAGACATCTGGAAAGCTCATTGTACATGTTCAGATATTTGTTACTCTGGTATAATATATGTCTTTCTTAAGTGTTGGAAGTTTAAAGTACAAAGAATTTCAAAGCAGTTTTCGTCACTCTAATTCGAATGTCTTTCTCGATCGAAGTGACGAAGTGTTAAAGTTAAAGAATTTCAAGAAAGATGCAACATTAAAGCTTTTCAAGTCAACAAATCAAGAAAAAGTATGAGCATGTTGGTCCAAAGTTAGAAGTTCCACAAGATGGCAAAGTTACAAGATGGCGAAACGAGATTATGCTTGGTTGATGATCTCACAAGTGCTCAAGATGACACTTTCACAAATAAGTCAAGATAAAGGAACAAGCTCGAGCCTAAAGTCAAAGATCACTACAACAATTCACATGTTAAAGATTGAAGTTAAAAACTACGAGCTGAAGACTAAAGACAAAGCATAGTATGCTAGGATTAAATTTTGTAATTAGAGCGACCTCCTTTAGGGGGAGATTGTTAGAAACAAGAAAAGTATCGGTCACTTCCAATGTAGAATAGTCAAAGCCCGTAGTTAAGTTAATTAATCTAATATGGCTCAAGGCCCATGGAAAGCCCATTAATAGGCCTATGGCCGGCCAAACTAGACTATAAATACCCCTCTTGATGCAGGCCCAAGTATTGAAGAACGGGCTATTTTATTTCTGGAAGCCCAAGATCGTGTGAAGAAAGGCCCTTTCTTTAAAAGGTCATAACTTGGGCTCAGATGATCCGTTTCAGGCCCAAGACCAGCCGTTTCTAAGGGTCACGTTCGTGAAAGCATGAGCCCATGTGCTGTTCCTGCCCTATTGACTCCAAAGAAGGATGGATCATGGCGTATGTGTGTTGACAGTCGAGCCATCAACAAGATTACTGTGAGGTACAGGTTTCCTATCCCTCGCCTTGATGATTTACTTGACCAAATTAGTGGTGCTACTATCTTCACGAAATTGGATTTGAAGAGTGGGTATTACCAGATTCGTCTTAGGCCTGGTGATGAATGGAAAACAGCCTTTAAGACGCGTGAAGGATTGTATGAGTGGTTAGTGATGCCTTTTGGGTTGTCAAACGCACCTAGCACATTTATGCGTGTGATGAATCAATTGCTTAGACCTTTTATTGGGAAGTTTGTGGTTGTTTATTTTGATGATATTCTCATTTATAGTGCTTCTTTTAGTGAGCATGTCACCCATGTGAGGCAGGTCTTGACCTTACTTCGCAAGGATAGTTTTTATGCAGCCACAAAGAAATGTGTGTTCATGACCCCTAAGGTTTTGTTTCTGGGGTATGTTGTTTCTGGTGAAGGAATACAAGTGGACGAGTCTAAGGTAGCAGCTGTTCAAGAATGGCCAACCCCAACTACCATTACTGAAGTCCGAGTTTTCATGGGACTTGCTTCTTTTTATAGGGGTTCTCTCGAAGTTTAGTTCCATTATGGCCCTTTGATGAATTGCATGAAGGGAAATTCATTTGTGTGGAAGAAGGAGGGCAGAGTCAGCTTTTCTGGTTGTCAAAGATAAAGCTTACTCAGCACCATTTTAGGTATTGCCTGACTTTTTCTAAGTTTTTGAACTTCTTACGGATGCTTCAAAGGTTGCAATTGGGGGTGTTCTTAGTCAAGGTGGAATAGACTGTTGCCTATTTTAGTGAGAAATTGACGGAGCCAAAGTCTAGGTACACCACTTACGACCTGGAGTTTTATGCGGTGGTCCAAGCTGTAAAGCATTGGCGCATATTATTTTCATAAGTGTGATTGTTTTTGTTCCACTGACCATGATTCTTTAAGGCATATTCGCACTCAAGATAAGGTGTCGCACAAGCATGGGCGTTGGTTGGCATTTCTTGAGAAGTTTACTTTTGTGGTTAAACACAAGACTGGTGTGTCCAATCGGGCTGCTGATGCCTTAAGTAGGAGGAGTAATCTGCTTGTTTCTATGCAAGTTGATGTGCCCGGGCTGGACGTAATTTGTGAGCAGTTAACTTTGGACCCATACTTTTCTAATGTTTTGCAGGGTGTGCAATCAGGGCAATACCCAGATTTTAATATTCATGATGGCTTTCTTTTCAAAGGGAATCAACTATGTATTCCTGATACCAGTCTTCGCTTGAAAATTATTAAGGAGTTACATGGTGAAGGACATGTTGGTCGCGATCGCACCTTAAAGTTGGTACAGGCTTCTTATTTCTGGCCCACTATGAGGAAAGAAGTGGATCGTTATGTTAAGAGGTGTCGTATATGCCAAGTTTCAAAGGGGACAGCTACTAATGCATGTCTCTATATGCCTTTGCCAGTTCCTTTGCAGCCATGGGTTGATATCAGCATGGATTTTGTGTTGGGGTTACCTCGTACTCAAAGGGGTAATGATTCAATCTTTGTTGCATGAAGTTCATAAAGCTGTTCGTGATAACTTGGTTCGAGCTAATTCCAAGTACAAGCAAGATGCAGATCAAAAGCGGCGACAAGTAGATTTTGAAGTGGGTGACTTTGTATGGGCTATTTTAACTAAGGACCGTTTCCCAGTTGGTGAGTATAATAAATTATCAGCTAAGAAGATTGGCCCGCTAGAAATTGTCGAGAAAATTAACTCCAATGCTTACCGTTTGAAGTTACCAAGCCATATTCGTTGTTCTGATGTCTTTAATGTGAAGCACTTGTTGCCTTATCACGGTGATTCATCTGATGATGATCCTGTTGTGAATTCGAGGACGAATTTTGTCTATCCAGGGGAGAATGATGCATGCCCAAGTATTGAAGAACAGGCCATTTTATTTCTGGAAGCCCAAGATCGTGTGAAGAAAGGCCCTTTATTCAAAAGGTCATAACTTGGGCTCAGATGATCTGTTTCAGGCCCAAGACCAGCCGTTTCGAAGCTTGGAACGAGGCGATCGCCGTGGTAACCTAACATAGTTGGGTTACGGAAGTTTTGAGCCTTGAATCATCATATTTTAAGAGTTATTTACATTTTCGTATTTTTTTAAGAATTTGGAACTTTTGTTTTTGGCTTAACTTTCGGCCCGTTTGTCTTTTAGGGCCCGTTTCATTTTCATTTTCCTATTTAAGTATTGTACTATGCATCTGGCTATTCAGTTCCAAAATATATGAAAAGTTTATTTTTGGCAGTTTGTCAAGAATTTGCCTAACTATCGGTATTCCTCTCGAATCAACGATAATTAGAAGAATTGTTTCTGGGTATTCGTAGAATCAACAGATCCAATTAGTTATCCTGTTTAACGCACTACATCACCTCTCCATAGCTTGGAGAGGGTGTTGGTTGGTTTTGTATTCTCATTTCACTGATGCATTATATGTTTCTTACTTTCTCTCTTTAGAATACATCCTTCCTTCCACTCTCTCACTAAGTTCCTTCCCATCTCATATCAAAGATTACTTGAATCCTACACTATGACTCAGATTGTGATGATATATCCTTGGCTAAAGCAGTTTTGATAGCAAATCTTTCAAGCTGTAATTCAGATGTCCTCTCTAAGGTATCATACTTTGATACTTATCTAAATGATATGATTAATCAGGATGTGCAAGAGATGCCGTATTCTGAACAAACACATATTATGGATTAATGAGATAACCAGTGATAGAAATATCATTTCTTACTCTCAATATCTACAAGAATCACAAAATGCGGGTATTCAGGATACTAATTCTTCTGCACTTAATGATTTATTAGTTCTATCTTTGGTTGAACAAATGACTGATCATGTAGCTAATTTAGATAAGGAAAATCAGACAAATAAAATGGTAAATGAATCCTTAACCACTGAGCTTGAGAGATACAAAGAACGAGTCACCATTTTTGAACAAAGACTTAATGTAGATTTGAACAAACATGAAAAATTAATAGATTCTCAAATGGATGACTTAATTCGGAATATAAATGAAAAGTTTGTGGCTTTTCAGCAGGAGATCGATACACTTAAACAAACTCTTTCTAATCAGGTCAAAGAAAAAGAATCTTTATCAACAACATTAACTGTTTTCAAAACAGAATGTAAAGAAAAAGAATCTAAATACATGGATAAGGAAATTGTTTTGGAAAACCAAAATAAGGAATTGGAAAATACTCTTTGTAAGTTGTATCGATCTACGCAAGCAATGCATATGCTAACAAACCCACAAGTTTTTTACGATAACACTCACAAACAAGCTCTTGGTTATCAAAATCCGTTCTATCTTAAAAAAGCTCAGCGGATCAAACCAACATTATATGATGGTAGTGTTATTGCTAAGGAACATGATGTGATTTCTATGATTGATGATGAAGAGACATTGATTTTGGAAGAAGAGAGTCGATCAAAGATGCTTGATAAATAAAATGATCCAATTTCAATAAAACAGAAAATTAATATTTCTCCAATTGATTATTCAAAGTTGAATAAAGTAAAAGAAGATTTTGGTAAACATTTTGTTACTAAAAAAGAATTGTCTGCAAAACAAGCTTTCTGGTTAACACATTCGAACTATAATCCTAACACATATGTTAAGTCACATACACATGTTAGAATTGAATCTCTTAGTGAACTTCCTAAGGTAAGTTTGGTAAATGAAAGTCTTAAAAAGCTAAAATATCAACTCGCAAGTTTTGACAAGGTCGTGAAAAAGAGAACCACATCTGATGTTATAACGGCAGGTGCGTGGGGTTTTAAACATACAAAAGCTTGTTTTGTAACTGAAATAATTCCATTTTTAAAAGTTTTAAAAGATACATTTAATGCGTTTGATAAAACTCTTTTAGATGAAATTACTAAAGTTCAAACTATTTATAACCAAATGGAAGCGCTATTGATCAGTGTTCTGTAGACAAAAACATTTTTGAAATACAAATCAAACAACTAAGTATTGATAATGATCAAATCTTGAAACAAATCATGTCTCAAGAAATTGTGCATATTGCTGTGAGTTCTGTGGATATTCTTAATGTGAATAAGTCATGTGTGGATGAATGCAATAAGTGTCTGGAACTTGAGACTGAGCTTCTCTAAAAGAAAGATTTGATTGAAAAAGACGTTTACGATAAACTTTTGAAAAGTTATTCAACACTAGAAAAGCATTGCATTTCTTTGGAATTAACAACTCAACTCAATCAAGAAATTTTTCAAAAGGACAATTTTTGTAAAAACCAAAATGCTCCTACATTTAATCTATTATTTGAAATAATTGAATTGAAAGCTCAATCACAAGAAAAGGACGCGGTCATCAGAAAGTTGAAGGATATGATTAAATCTTTGAGTGGAAAAGATAATGTGGAAAATGTAAAGATAGACATTGATGAGATTGAAACGATAAACATTGAGTTGGAGCATAGTGTGGCAAAATTACTTTCTAAAAATGAAAATTTAAGAAAAGAATGAGAGCATTTGGAATCAATTTACAAAGACCAATTTGACTCAATTAGAAAGACACGTGTTCAATCCAAAGAACATAGTGCCTCTTTAATTGCTCAAATCAATGCAAAGTCTGTTGAAAATTCGGATCTAAATGCTCAACTTCAAGAAAAGGTTTTTCCTATTGCAGCATTGAAAAATGAATTAAGGAAACTTAAAAGGAAAAATGTTGTCGACACCACTATTTCAAAACCTAGTGCTACTATTGCTCCAGAAATGTTCAAGCTAGACATAGAACCTATTTCTCATAGACTTAAGAACAATGGGGATGCCCATGAGGTTTATCTTGAGAAGACTATAGAAAATACTATCTTGAGAAGACTATAGAAAATACTGACACCCTTCGTGGACTTGTAGAATGTGCTAAAAAACAGAATCCTAGTGAACCTTTATTAGAATCTACTTGCATGTTTACAAAACACATTCAAGAATTGTTAGTCTATATCTCTAAGACATGCCCTAGTTTAACGAAACCTACTGAGAAATTAGTTGCTGTCACACTAATGAACAAGGACAAGAAAGTTAGGTTTGTTGAGTCTGTTACATCTTCAAGCAACATTCCTAAGCAGACTGATTCTCTTAGAACCAAAGATTCTAACAAGCCTTTGTTGACTTCTACAGGAGTAAACACTACTACTAGTGCTAGCAGATCAAAGCCTTCAGACAATACAAAGAAGAATAGGATCTCACGACCACCAAGTAGCAATATGAAGAATAAAGTAGAAGAACACCCTAGGAAAGTTAAATCTAGTTTGAATAAGACAAATTCTGTTTCTGAACCTATCAGTAATGCACATGTTAAGCATTTTGTGAGAAATGCTAAGTTTGAATCTGTTTGTGCTATCTGTAACAAATGTTTGTTTGATGCTAATCATGATATGTGTGTTATTGATTATGTAAATTATGTGAATGTGCGTTCTAAATCTAAATCTAAAAGAAATAAAAAGATAAAAGTATGGAAACCTACGGGTAAGGTGTTCAATGAAATTGGATATAGTTGGAAACCTACAGGTAGGACCTTCACTATAGTCAGAAATAAGTGACATTTAACTAGGTTCACCTCCACTAAAGTAGTGCCTACTAAGGAAACCACTAGCAAATCAGTTCTTGCACCAACTCAAGGAATCATAGTTTACAGTAGGAGACCCAAAGCACCAAAATTAGTAGGATCGAGTAGTAAATCTAAGATCACAGAATCTAGAATCTCTAACTTCTCGGACCCCACTCAATCTGGGCGATCCACTATTTTCGATGTTCCATCTTCTTCTCTTAACGATTGTAGGTTGTCCAAATTGTTCTGTGGTATTTGGACTCCAAATGCTCCAAGTATATGACCAGAAATCACTCTCAACTCATCAACTTCGTCAGTAAATTTTTAGGTACCATCAGATTTGGGAATGATCATATTGCTAAGATAATGGGTTATGGAGACTATCAAATGGGAAATGTTACAATATCTCAGGTTTATTATGTGGAAGGGTTAGGACACAACTTATTCTCCGTGGGACAATTTTGTGATTCTGATCTTGAAGTAGCTTTTCAAAAACACACTTGCTTCATTCATGACTTAGAAGGTGTTGATCTACTCAATGGATCAAGGAGTTCAAACTTATACACTTTATCTATGGAAAATTTGTTGTTATCCCCTCCTATATGTCTCTTTTCTAACGCCTCAAAGACCAAGTTTTGGTGGTGGCATCGAAGATTATCTCATTTAAACTTTAATTATATTAATTCTCTTGCCAAACAAGGTCTCGTTCGAGGACTTCCAAAACTAAAGTATCAGAAGGATCACTTGTGCTCTGCCTGTGCTCTTGGTAAAAGCAAGAAACACTCCCACAAACCCAAAGCTGAAGAATCCATTCAAGAAAAACTCTATCTACTGCATATGGATCTTTGCGGGCCAATGAGGATTCAAAGTATCAATGGGAGAAAATATATACTGGTTATCGTTGATATTTATTCTCGGTTTACGTGGGTGAAATTTCTACGATCATAGGATGAACTTCCAAAGTTCGTGATTAAATTTCTCAAAATGATTCAAGTTCGTCTGAATGAAACCATTCATAACAGCAAGACTGATAAGAGATTATTATGAAGAAGTCGAAATCTCACATCAAACATCCGTTACTCGCACTCAACAATAGAATGGCGTTGTCAAAAGACGAAACCATACTTTAGTGGAAGTTGCTCGCACTATGTTGATCTTTTCAAAGGCTCTGTTATTTCTCTGGGCAGAAGCAGTTACGACAGCTTGCTATGCTCAAAACCAATCATTAATCCGAAAATGTCACAATAAAAAACCATATGAACTTCTCCATGATAGAAAACCTGACTTATCTTATCTTCATGTCTTTGGTACTCTTTGTTATCCCACTAATGACAGTGAAGATCTTGGTAAGTTAAAACCTAAAGCTAATATAGGAATCTTTGTTGGTTACACTCCTCCAAAGAAAGCATTTTGAATCTACAACAAAAGGACCTGTTTAATCATTAAAACTATTCATGCTGATTTTGATGAGTTGATAGCAATGGCTTCTAAATAATTTAGTTCAGGACCCGGGCCTAAACTTATGACTCCTGGAACAATCAGTTCAGGACTCGTGCAAAACATTCCTTTTTCAACTCTGTATGTCCCACCCACAAAGAACGAGTGGGAAATATTGTTTCAACCAATGTTTGATGAGTACCTTAATCCTCCACCATGTGTTGATCCTTAAGTTCCTGCAGTCATTGCTCCAGAACCTGCTGTTTCAACTGGTACACCTTCCTCAATGACAATTGATCAAGATGCACCATCTACAAGTACCTCTTAAAGAAATCAAGAAACACCATCTCCAATCATTCCTCTCGGTGTTGAAGAAGTTAACCATGATATTGAAGTTGCACACATGGATAATAATCCCTATGTTGATTTTCTAATTCTAGAACCAAGTTCTGAAGAATCCTCTTCTCAGGTTGTTATTCTAAACAATGTGCACTCAGTCAACCAACTACCCAAACACATAAACAAATGGACCAAATATCACCCGCTTGATAATGTAATTGGTGATCCTTCTAGACCAATTTCCACTCGACATCAACTACAAGATGAAGCCCTATTCTGTTATATTAATGCTTTCCTTTCTTCCGTTGAACCCAAGAGTTATAAAGAAGCATTAAAAGAATCATGTTGGATTGAAGCCATGCAAGAATAACTCAATGAGTTTAAACGTCTTAAAGTTTGGGAGCTGGTACCTCGTCCGGATCGTGTTATGATTATTACCTTAAAGTGGATATACAAGGTGAAATTAGACGAACCGGGAGGTGTGTTGAAAAATAAGGCTCGTTTGGTAGATAGGGGATATCGTCAGGAAGAAGGCATAGACTTTGAGGAATCTTTCGCTCCTGTTGCTCGACTTGAGGCCATCTATATCTTTATTGCATTCGCTTCTCATATGAACATGATCGTCTATCAAATGGATGTGAAGACCACGTTCTTGAATGGAATACTGCGTGAGGAGGTCTATGTTAGTCAACCGGACGGGTTTGTAGATCAAGAGAATCCCAACCATGTGTATAAGCTTAAGAAAGCCCTTTACGGTTTGAAACAAGCTCCACAGGCTTGATATGATTTGCTCTCATCATTTCCACTCTACCAGAAGTTCTCAAAAGGCACCGTTGATCCTACATTATTCGTCAGGAGAGAAGGCAAAGACATATTACTGGTACAAATTTATGTCGGTGATATTATTTTTACCACCACTAAACCTGATCTTTGTGAATCATTTTCTAAAATCATGTGTTCAAAATTCAAGATGTCGATGATAGGCAAACTATCATTTTTCTTAGGAGTTTAGATTTCTCAGAGTCCCGGAGGCATCTTTTTAAACTAATCCAAATATGCTCTTGAATCACTTAAAAAGTATGGTATGGAAACCTGTGACCTAGTGGATACTCCAATGGTGGAGAAATCCAAGCTGGATGAAGACCCACAAGGGAAAGCCGTTGATCCTACATGTTATCGTAGAATGATTGGCACCCTTATGTATCTCACATCCAGACCTTGTATTTGCTGTGTGCATGTGTGTCCGGTATCAGCAAAGCCTACCAAAAAGCACTTACATGCGGTTAAGCGAATCTTTCGATACCTAAGAGGAACCATAAATATGGGTTTGTGGTATTCGAAGGATTCTTGCATTAATCTAACAGCTTTTGCAGATGCTGACCATGCAGGTTGTCAAGATACCAGAAAAAGTACGTCTGGAAGTATGCAGCTATTAGGTGATAGATTGGTGAGTTGGTCGTCAAAGAAACAGAAGAGCTTCGCCATATCCAGTAAAGAAGCTGAATACATTGCCTTGTCAGGATGTTATGCTCAAATATTTTAGATGAGATCACAACTAACTGACTATGGCCTTAGGTTCAACAAGATACCTCTGTACTGCGATAATAAAAGTGCCATTGCTTTATGTTGCAACAATGTACAACACTCCTGATCCAAGCATATTGACATCAGACATCACTTTATCAAGGAGCAAGTAGAGAACGAGGTGGTTGAGCTATATTTTGTCAGAACATAGTATCAATTGGAAGACATTTTCAATAAGCCTTTAGCACGAGAATGACTTGAATTTCTCATCAACAAGCTTGGTATGAGAAGTATATCTCCTGTGACTTTGAAAAAGCTGGCAGACGAAGAGGAAGAGTAATGGTGGTAAACTCTTCACATATCCTCTGTATCATATGTAGATAAGAAAATCAGAAAAACCCAAAAAGATTTTTCATTTTATACAAACTTTTCAAAAAGAAAATACAAAATTAAAAAAAAATCAGAAAATATAAAAATATGGTGTACATGACATGTCTTCTGAAAATCAATAACATTTATGGCCTTAGAAATGTCATTTATTAATGATACAAGGCTGTAAATGAAGTTCGAGCAGAAGTTTCAAATGCTTTCAAAACATGTCAATGGCTTTGCTATTATTTCAGATAGCAACCCGATATTCAACTTAAAGGCAAGTATTTTGCCAAAAAGAAAACTTGACCTCACAACGAGAAATTTATTTTTCTTGGGTATGAATTACTTGGTATTCATACAAAGGCTTATGTTTACTTTGTAACACAAACCGTGTTTCCTATATCAAATAAGTGTACATGTCAGTGCATTTATTTATGTCAAATGAGAGAAATCTTGTTTTTAAAGGTGTTGTTTTTGAAAAATAATTAAATATATTAGTTTCTCATCAGAACAAATTTTAAAAGAATTTTCTATCACTCAAACAATGTCTATAGATCTTTAAATAGAAAACGAGACATTATTTGAGGGGGATAAATAGTCAAATTCTTTCAAAAATGATCTTTCAAAAAGTCATCTCGAAAAAAAAGTCTTAAGATGTTATTGGTTTTAACCTTTAGGGACTAAATGGCAAAATTTAGGACTTAACATGTAAGTGTGCATCTTTAGGGGCTTATTATGTCATTTCTATAACTTATTTAGTCTTAGGAATAAGTCTAAAATAAAATAGAAGAAGTTAGAAACCACAAGGACCATTCTTGCCATCTTGTTAAAATTGGCCGGTTATATCCATTTTTGAAACACAAATTGCACACACTCACTTATTCTCAAATCCAAACACACCTTTTCTCTCCATAACACATTTCACTCGATTCATACTCAAAATCAAAACCCGTTTTTAAGGCTACAGGTAGACTTATATACGTTCATTATCTCTTTAACATTACTTAGGTAAAAGAAATTAGATTAAAACTCCTTTCACTCAAAATATCTTAAAAATTGATTTAGGGTTCATAAGAAAAAAGTTGTAGTTTTCGTTTTGTTAAGGGGTTTTGATCAATAGGGTACGACTAAGCCTTAGCTATAGCAGTTTTAGATATAACACAATCGTTTGTGACTTATGATAACTTTCATACTATGAATGATGCGAAACATGTAGGGATTGTGAAATTGTTTATGGGTTTGTGTTATCTAGCATCTATATAGCATCGTTGTGCCCTTGGAAACTATTTTTGTCCCTTAGTTTCTCCTTTGCTTGGAATCGTAGTAACCTAGGTCGAAAATCTTAAATATGGTATGTTGAAGGTTTGTGTGATGCTTTTCATGAGTTAGTTAACTGATTCTAGTCCTCAGTGCATGATATTTGTCCCCTAGATGTTCATTATAGAGATTTCCATGTGTTTCTCCTTGTCATGAATTTGAATTTACTCTCTTGATCTAAAAAATTATTGTTTAAATCTAGTGGTAATGATTTTCGTGATGTTCCTGATTGATTTATGATATGTGATAAAAGTCTTAAAGGTTTTTTTAATTGGAAAAACCTAAGTTAGGATTCTTTGTGGCATGCGAAACATGTATGAATCAAGTGAAACATGTTAGTCTTTAACCATGCGAAATTTGTTTTGATTTAGTTCATGCAAAACATGTATGCGATGCGAAATATGTTTATGTGTTATTAAGCGAAACATGTTAGGTTTTGTGCGATACATGTTTGCACTGTTTGTGCGAAACATGTTCATGTATGCCATACGAAACATGATTGATCTATGCGAAACATGACAGGTCACATTCCAAGCGAAATATGTCAAAATATAAAAGGAAACTCTACCCAAATTTTTCTAAAATTTATGTAATACATGCTTATTATGTCTTATTTCATCTGTGTTTCAATTGAATGTGTATTATTTGCCCTCTGTCAGAATGTGTGTCCTAAGTTCTCTTGGAAACGTCATGTTGACTTCATTAGTTAACTTTGACTATTAACCTTAGTTGACTTATTCTTAGAGTGAATTAATACAGTCATGTTTGTAGGAAACCTAACCATTGCTTAATTCTAAAATCAATCATATCATCAAGGTTAACCAAATTAATCAGTAGAAAATATCTGTTGTGTATATAAACTGTATAGGTTAATTCATAAGCAGAATCATAAATCTACAATAAAATCAAAAAGTTGTTGCTCGCGATGAAAAATGGGTTCCATCTATAGAAAGAGTCAAGATAAGCTCTACCAATGTTAGACTGGAAACAATTGTGCAATAGAAGGAAGAGACATTTCAAGTTGTCATTGATGTGATCAAGAACTCCATGTGCTTCAAAGCATTCACTATCACTGCAAAAGTCCCTGGAATCTTTATGCAGCAGCTCTGGTACACTATCAAGAAGGTCAAAGAATCAGAATCTTATGAATTCATTTTGGCCAACAAGAAGTGCATTGTCAATGCTGAAGTCTTTAGAAAGATTTCGGATATTTGTCCAAGAGTAGAAGGCCAAGAATTTATTAAGGTGCAAGATGATGATGCTACCCTCACCTTCCTCACTGACCTTGGCTACAAAGGTCCACTACATAAGTATACCAACATGTATGTGGATCATATGCATCAGCAATGGAGAACTTTAGCAGGAATTATTAATAAATGTCTCCATGGAAAGACTGCAAGCAATGGCTGACTTAGAAAATCCAGAATTGACATAATGTGGGGGATGTTCTATAGAGAAAAAGTTGACTATCCTAAGTTGATTTGGGAAGACTTTGCTTTCCAGATTGATCACAGGAAGGAGAGAAAATCAAGACGTGAAACTATGCCATTCCCCCGATTCACCAAAGTCATCATCAATCACTTCTTCTCACAACACAAGTCTTTCTATAACGTCAAGTGTTAGCACTATCATACAATCAAGGATGATGGTATTGTAAGAAGACTTAAGTTTGTCAGAATTAGAGAAGACTATCAGGAATATGGACTACCTATTCCTGATGCTGAATGATGCAATCAAAAGATCAGAATCTTATCAAATGTTCCTTAAATACTCAACTGGTCAAATTCCTCCCAAGAAGAGCAGAGGTAAAGGTTCACAAGGGAAGAGGACTACAGATACTCCTGTGGCAGATTTCGAGGTGTCTGAAGAGTCTGACTCTGAACCAGCCAGAAAGAGAACTGCTAGTAGAAGAGTGGTAAAGAAGAAAGTCATAATTTCTGCAGCAGACAACATCATTCCTGATCCAGATTTCGCCTTGGGATTAGGTAAATCTATTAGCTCAACTGAAGCTACCGAAGAGGAAGCTGCATGCAAGGTCTCTGCTACTAGCAAGGGATTGTGACTGAATCTGAACCTGCTAAGAAAAAGACTGGTAGTAAAGTACAAGGGGTGTGGTCATTCAAGACCCTCTAAGTGCTTCAAAGCCAAAACCAGCCGCGTCAAAGCTTAAGCTCAATGGTGTTTAATATTTAACTCCTAAAGAACAAGAATCTACAGATATTATGCAAGCTCTCAAAGAAAGCAAGAAAACCAGCAGAAGACAGCCAGGTACTAAAGGACAAAACTATAAAAAAAAAATATAAAAATAAATACTAATTAAAAAAAACAAAAAATAAAGTCAAGTGAGGAAAATGGTGTTTCACCGGGGTTCCAGTGAGTCCATAGTCATTTTTTTTTAACCTGCTACCTCATGGAAGAACTAGTGCTAAACCAGGGTTTAGATAAGGAAAGGTTTGATCTGAAGAAAAGGTATTCTTGAGTGAGGATTCTGAAAGAAAAGAAAGTGACACCGAGAGATCAGGTCGAGTGATGAAGAAGTTGATTTGATAGATTTTGATGAAGATGAAGAGAAGAAAGATGATGACGATGATGACAAAATCATAGATCTTGAAAAGACAGACAATGAAGAAACCGATGATGATTTTGTGCATAGCGGTGAATATGTACAAACTGATGATAAATAAATTGATTATGACTTTGTACAAGGTGATGAATAAGTGAATAACGATGAGGATAAAGAGATGACAAATGTTAAAGTTGAAGATTCTGGAAAAGGTGATGCAGAAATATTTGATGTGGCCAAAGCAAATGCTAAAAAGATTAAAGAAATAAAGGATGATGCCAAGAAAGCTGAACTTCCTCCAACAAGCTCCAACTTATCTGTATCTTTAGGTTTTGGTGATCAATTTCTTAAAATATCATCTGATACTTCTTTACTTGGTAATATTAAGGATACTATAGATGTTGAGATCAACTTGTTGTTGGATATTAAATTGCAATATGAAGTTCTACATATCTAGTCTTCATTTGTGCATAATATACCTGTTTTGGTGATTTCTAAGCCCTTAGTCCTCACTCCTATACCCGAAACTCCTTCAGTGGCTCCTACAACAACTCTTCTACCCGGTCTTTGTCATCCACTATACACCTATACCTCACCAAAACATAGCACCAATTTCACACCAATGCCTCCATCCTCCACCACCTACTGTCCCTGAATCCCAATGCATCTTGATGTTCAGCTAAGTGTTGAAAAAATTAGAAAAGGATGTGTCTAAGCTAAAGAAAATAGATCACTCTACTAAAGCTCTTGCTACTCTCAAGTTACAAGTTCTAACAGTTGTTGAACTATCTTGGATCTAAAATCAGTGATGATCTTCAAAAGGTTCTATAGAGACACACTGCAGACCTTATTCAGAAATACTCTATGAAGCCAACTCCCGATTCTAGCAAGATTCAAAAACCAACAGTTGATCCTGAACAAGAATCTAAGAAGACCGCTTCAGAGATTCACAAGGTAAAAAAGGAACTAGCAGAGAAGCAAAAGATGCTCAAGTATTCCATTAAGTCCACTAACAAGGCGGCACTTAAAGAGTATGATTAGAAAAGCGCTCCCTACCAGACCATGCACAAAAACAAGTCTTTCAATAGAAATCCTGCTAATCATGCTTTGTACATCTCTCATGGTAGCTTTGTAGATGATGAAATTGCCATGAATATAGGGAGTTGTTGATACAGTCTAAAGTATCTTAAAAGACAGTCCTGATGATGATGACGATGTGATTATGTAGGACCCCTTTAGCTGGACCAACCCAGGGTAAGAAGACAAAGAGGCGAAGAACCAAAGAGTCAGAGTCTTCCAAGAAATCATCCACCACCAAGGAAACCCCTAAAGGTAAAGCTTCATCAAAAGGTTATAAAATTGGTAAGTCTGCATCTGCAAAGGAACCGGTTGAAGAACCAATTGCTGAGGTAATAATGGATGATGTAGTCAATGCTGCGGGTGAAGATGTGGTTCGTGATGATGATCAACCACAAGACACTTCAGAACCCAAGACAAACAAGACTTTGAACCAAGATTGGTTCAAGCAACCTCCAAGGCCTCTTACTCCTGATCCGGAATGGAACAAGCGTCAAGTTGTACTTGATCAACCTAAACAACCTTGGTTCAACCAAATGGTCTCTGCTAAAAATGATCCTCTCACATTCAACGATCTAATGGCCACTCCGATTGACTTCTCCAAGTATGTGTTGAATCTACTCAAGATAGACAATCTTACTCAAGATCTCTTGTTAGGACTTGCCTATAATCTATTAAAAGGCACTTGCACTAGCAACATCAAACTTAAGTACAACTTCCAAGAGTGTTTCAATGCATTGACAGACAAACTTGATTGGAACAATCCAGAAGGATATTGTTACCCCTTTAACTTGTCAAAACCTCTTCCCCTGCAAGGTCGCCCATGCCATCTAACCGTTGCCGATGATTACTTCTTCAACAACGATTTAGAGTTTCTGAAAACTTCTGATTCGGAGAAAACATACACTACATCGATCACGGGACACCACAACAAAACAAAAAAAAAAAAAAAAAAAAAAAAAAAAAAAAAAAAAAAAAAAAAAAAAAAAAAAAAAAAAAAAAAAAAAAAAGACAAAGCAGCTCGATATGAGATTGTAGGAATTGAAGACATGACCCCTACGCTTTGGAGAACTATCAAGCATGCGTATGACAAAGATGCTGCAAAGGGGATCAAACACTAGGGTGAAAGGCGTAAACTTTAGTACATATCTTAGATGAATAATTTTTCCAAGCATAACGTCTATTCCACTCAGAAAATTCTTGGTGTGAAGAGTGTTAGTGTCAAGAAACTAAATGGATATGGTCACTTGGAAGAAGTTGTGGTGAAAAGAGATAATCGACAGCTATACAAGTTTAAAGAAGGTGACTTCATAGATCTACACTTGAACGACATTGAAGACATGTTGTAGGAACCCGATTAATACTTCACTTCATAAATCACAACACGAATCGAAAACTAGAAATAAGAAAAGAGATAAAGGTTTAGAGAGAGAGAGAAGAGAGAGAGATGAGAGAAAAAAAGATAGAAATTAGATTTAGATATTTGTGATTTTTCTTAGATATTTTTGTATGAAAATATCTATATATATCCCTACGACGCGTGGGATATTTAACTAGGACCCGGGCTCGGGTTTTGTTTGGGATTAAACCCGAAACATATACAATATTAGATTAACTATTCGAGCCGAATAACCCGATAATATTCCTATTACAAACCTTAACTTATTTAAAAGACAGAAGCTCCATCGTTAGAGTGACGAGCTTCCTTGGTGCGACTCAATAAATTGAGGCTAACAATTATCTCAGAAGTGAGGTCTTGGATACACATGGGAACGAGCTTCCTTTATTGACTCATATAATATTGAGGTACAATCTCCCCCGATTGAGTTCATTGATGACACTTCTTCATGAGAATTGTGAGATTGCATTTTGTCATTTTAAGCATAAGTGTTCTTGGTCTTGTCTTCGTTCTTTGTTGTAGGTTGTTCCCTTCTTGCTTTGCGATCTTGATATTTGAAGCCTCTTGTCATTGTCTTTATGTCTTTACCAATCTTGCGATTCTTTTGGTTTTGACCAACATGATCCATACTTTTGCATTTCTTAAAAGCTTTAAATCAGAGTTTGCGGAAGTCTTGGTCCTTTAATCTTGAGCTTTCTAGATAGTATGTTCTTCGTAGATTGAGCATGAATGGGATTGAGGTTGCCGTTACCCACCGTATGACCTGCAGGGTTTTCGTTAGTGATAAACGAAAAATATTTGATTTGAAAATTCATCGACGTGTCAATCGTTAAAGAGTTTTTGTTAACACATCGAGAGTGTTCATGTTTTTATCACAATTCATCAACGATAATTCTTTTACTGGGACCAATCGTATATCCTGTTTGTCACAAAGTATGATTCATAACGAATTCGCAAGTCACCTTACCGCAGTGCTGTTTGATGATTGACACTGAAAGGATTCCATTCGTCTTGTGATACTAATTGAGTATCACTTGAATGTTCTGGAACTATCCACACATGTATTGCGTAGGACCTCTTTGATACAGCTTGTTAACCTCGATGATGTTAAACATGTGTTTGAAATGGAATTTTGTTCCTATCGAGATTTTGTTTGATCTCTTGGCTCTAGTACTCGTTTAGTGTACATTTTCGGGTTTTAGTACTCGGAGGCTGGAGCATATTGCCACTATTCAATATCAACAGATCTCGGAATGAGATGTCTCAATATGATAACGTGTGTATCTCTGGCAAATGAGACAAGTTTCTGTTGAGAGAACTCGACATGGCTGGGAAAGGGTTGTGCATGCATCATTGGGTCCTTGATTAGTTTTCAATGTCAGCAATCAAACTTGTGATTCTTGTCTAGCCATATGTATTGACCCGGTCTTCTGCTTAAGTTAATTGTGATTCGAAAGCATATGTTATTGACCCGGTTTCTGCCTTAAAGTTGTGAGGAGCTTCTTTCTTTAGTCCCTTTATCCATACATTTCTTTTCATTCTTCAACGCCTTCAATGCTTACCAAGACGTCATTACTAACACCTTGTTGTGATTGTTCCAGTGTTAGCTCAATCTTAGTCGGCATTATTCCCATATACATTCATCTCCAATCATACATAAGGACTGCTATTTCTAACTTTGGATTATCCTTGGGTAGATCCTCCGGTTCTGGTTGGATCATAGGATTGATTCCTAACCTAACCACCTTATGACTTCAGAATCGTCGTGAAATTAAGATGTTGTTGGGTATAAGATCGAACCATAAAACCTTTTCTTCAGCACATTGAGTCGAATAGATCATATTTTAATTACATTTTCTCCCCTTATTTTAAATAATAAACACTTAGTTTTTGAAATACCTTGTGATTAAAATATGTCTTGAAAATTATGTGGGAGAAAATATTATCAGCATGAATGGTTTGGAACATTTTGATAATGTTTTAAATACATAAGAATTATCGATGTTGATGTATCCAAGAACATTAAAACTTTGTTTTTCGAAAAACTCCCCCTCAATAATAGGACCAATTGAAAAATTGTTGTCTTTTGAAAACATTGTGAGGGTTGGAGTGTTGAACACACAATTTTGAAAAATTATCGATGTTAATTTATAACTATTCATTCATCATGTCTACTCCAGTTAACACATCCTCAATAGATAGCCAAATGCATAACAATATAATGGCAGCTGGTTCAAAAGAGCGTCCACCGATGCCTGGACCAGGAAGATATTCTCAGTGGCATTCGCGTTTTCTACGATACCTTGAACTAAATCGTAATTGGTGAATATCTGAGGAAGTGATCTTTGACGGTCCATATTGCACTTACGAACGTACTATTTTGCACAGCAGTTGAAGCAGCAGAGAACATTCTACCAGTAGCTGCACATGAAGAAGTAGAGACAATACACAAACATGCAGCAAGAGATAAAACTTTTACTTTCAAGCTGAAAGGGAAGCTATTTTCTTGATTCGTCTTGGTTTTGGGGATGAAATTTACTCAACTGTCGATGCATGCAACACAGCAAAGGAGGATGTGGACAGCCATTGGTAGGCTTACAACATGGGAATCGCTTGAACGTACAAAGATGTAACAGACCAATTTTTGGGAAATTTGGGAAATTTACTTCGCGTGATGGAGAATCAATGGAGTCTTATTTTCCGTTTTTATAAACTGATGATGAGTTGACAAGGAAAACAACTTTGCCAAGTTTCAAAAATGCAAGGGAACGTTCTATTTCTTCAACAACTTCAACCAGAATGGTCATAGATTTGTGACGGTTGTCAAGCTACAAGAGATAGTGTGAATACTAAGTTTGCCAAAAGCCATCAATTTTGCAATAACGGTTGGACAACCACTCAAAAAACCTAATCAGTTGTTAGACATACGACTGCGGTAAGTCTGAAAGAATAGAATTTCAAAAAACACGTTTGCATCCCAAGTGAGTGAACAACGAGTGTCCTAAAAACCAGTCACTTCACATCATTGGCCTAAGGGTAGCAGATCTGCCAGTGCAAAACCTCGTCACATGATTGCACCAAGCTCATCTAGGTATAGCTCAAACGACATGGTTCCGCATAATCATCTACTAGAGGAAGCTAAGAAAAGACCCTGGAACACTCAGAGGATCCCTAGAAATTTTTCTGACTCTCAAACATTTTGTTTGCTCGATGGTTCGTAGCAAAGCAAACAAATTTAATATACCTATAGTATTAATCCCGTAAGAATTTCTTTCCAAAATTATCTCAAACAGGAGAAATATAACGGTAAAAATCTCACTAAAGAAAACACAATTTGTATATTTTTTATCGGGAAGTACTTTTCCTCGGGTCGTGTCCAATGAAATCGTGAATGAGGAATTTAGGAAATTATTCGGTATGAGTTAAGATTTGATAAAGGATTTTGAATTATTGATTAACTACAAAAATATATTAGCACAAAACTAAAATCAATGGAAATAGCACGAAATTAAATGCACAAAATGTAAAAAGCGGAGCTAAAACTGAAATTTATAATCTAGGCACGATTTTACAAAATTTGATACCTAAAAATTACTAGATTTAAAAGATAAATTATTGCAAAAAAGAAATTTTAATTTTTCAACTATTTTTCTATTTTTATGATTTTTCTAAGAATAAAGTAAATCACTTTAAACATATTTTAAATTCCTGGAAAATACAAAATCAAATGAGGAAAATATAGAAAATGGTTTTTAAGATGCTAAATGGTGCAGAAATACCATGGCAACAAAGCCCCTAATTTTATAACTATATTGCCCTAATTTGTCTTGAATTAAACCACAACCCCTAATTTTTTATTCAAATAAAGATAAAATTAAAACTATTTTATTATTACTAAAAAGACAGGGTAGAAACTGTTAGAAAGGAAAGAGAGGGGGGGGGTGAAAGGTTAGGGTAGGCGGGGTAACTAGTAACAATTTACACAATAGTGAAAACGGGTAACCTTTAACTATTAAGAAATGACAGATTAAACCCTACGCTTGTGGCTTATTTTTGGCTTATTAAAAATTGATTTTCAGCTAAAACTTAAAACTACAAACTTGAAGAACAGCTTAATCTCTACAACTTTAACAAAAGTACTTCCTACTTTAATCCACTAGATAAGCTAAAAAATAAGCATCTTTCTAACTGTTACAGTAAGTAGGAGTTTAACAAGCTTTTTAGAATTTGGCTTATAACTAGCTTATTACTTGATGAAATTTAAAACTAAAGGATGCTATTTGATGCTTAAGATGTGTACTAATGGTATTTAAACAAAAATTACTCTAATATTAACAAATTTAACAAGAAAATTGAAATGAAATAGTGCAAGGTTTTTATGAAACTGTTTTTGAGCTTTTTTCAGTTAAGCTAAAAAGCTTATTTTTGAACCTTAGATGCTGAGATTTTAACAATAAGCTATTCTAACTACCTTGAATCTACCTAGGTAAAAAGTTTTTTCAAGATTACAATTAAGAAATGAGAATTCAAAAAGGAAACAAGCCACATACCAATTCTGCTGCTATGTGTTGTTGATGTATTTGACCAATTCACTAATGCAGTCTAAAACTTGAGGTAAAAACTCTTTAATCCTACTTCCTAAGTTAAACTAAACCTGAATCAACAAATTTGATCTATAGAATTCTTTTTTAAAAACTCTTAGTAATAAAACTAATTACACTAAAACTGTCCTGGTGCAGGACTTAACTATTTGAACTCTAAACTTCTAAATTTAACAATCTAACTTTTAAAAGCTGATCTAAACTTAGTATAGTACCCTAACACAACTACATGAATAGCTTTGACATAGTAATGTTGACTTAAAAAATCAAATTAAGCCTAGTCCAAACACTCCCTTATATTGTCTGTCAAAACAAAATTGAGTTTAAAATCTATCTAAACTCTAAAACTTTTAAAACTTTTTATCTACTTCTATTTGAAATGACTTACTTAAGCTTTTTTAACTAGAAATCCTAAAGCTTATTAATGAAAATAAGCTACTTCTTCAGCTAGCTTATTAACACTAAATGACAAAATTATATGAAAAATTGAGATTAATCAAATTTAGTCTACTAAACACTCAAAGTAGCTAATCAACAAACCTAAACAACATGATATTGAAGAGAATTAAACAAAATTTGACTAGAAATAAGCAAATGTAAAAAACTTAAATTAAGATAAATTGGAATTTAGGAAATGTAACCTGAGAATTTTTGGAGTCTCAGCACTAGAGGTCACTCTTGTAGAGTGAGTGACCTCAAATCAAGCTCCTAAGTGGCACCTTGCCTCTAGACCTTAAGCAACAAGCTCAATAAGCTAAAACAGCTTATTACTCCTTTAAGCTTCCAAAATGAACACAATTAATCTCAAGTGATCATGCTTTTGATTACAAATGGAATTACAAAAGTAAAAGAATGATTATTAACTAACTTTGACTGAATTTGAGCTTATGAATAGTAATAAGCTCAAATGAGCTTATTAAGAGCTTATTTGCTAAAAGCTTGAAAGAAAAGTGCTTAAAATTGGAGGAAATACAAAGTAAAAATTTAAAACAAATTCAACAACTGGTAAAATGAGCCCTACGCCTCTATTTATAGAGAATAGAAGAGGAGAGGAGAGAGATTCTTGAAACTTCCACTTAATCTTGGCCCTTGATCATTTTCGAGTTAATTATAGCCGTTGGATGAGTTTTGTGAGGTGTTCTGGCCAATAAGGTGAAGACACGTGGTCTAAGTGATGTGGAGAAGGGTTTAATACACATGGTTAGATGATGAGAAAGGGGAGCGGGAAGAATTTTAGGAGCATGGGTTGGTTGCGATTTCGGCGGGAAACGTTGTTTTAAGCGGTTAGTGGGGGGGGTGGTTTTTTTTTTGGTTTTTTAATACCCCCTAAACCCGCGTTGAAAATTCTGTTAAATATTTGGAGGATATGCACAATTTGTCTTGTGATTGCTTCTTTCTTTGTAGTGTAAAAACTCTTTTGGAAATGACAACATTAGTCCTTGTCTTTCACCCCGCCCAAAGTGTAGTGTAACACAAGTTTTGGAATTGACAAGTTCGGCCCTTGTGGTTGTTATTTCCATTTTCTTTCTTTTATAATCAACTTTCAACTTTTGCAACTTTGATCCCTTTGACTCAAAACTTCCATAAGAACCCTTGAGACTTTGAGAACTTGTCAAAATTGGTCCCTTGGCTTTATTATTTTGGCTTTTGACTTCCTTTCTGCTGTAAGCCTTGGGATTAGGTAAATCTATTAGCTCAACTGAAGCTACCGAAGAGGAAGCTGCAAGGCAAGTCCATGCTACTCATGTAAGGATTAAGACTAAATCTGAACCTGAACCTACTAAGAAAAAGACTAGCAGTAGAAGTACCAGGGGTGTAGTCATTCAGGACCCTCCAAGTGTTCTAAAGCCAAAACCAGCCATTTTAAAGCTTAAGATCAAAGGTGTTCAACCTTTAACTCCTAAAGAACAGGAAGCTTAAGATACTATGCAAGCTCTCAAAGAAAGCAAGAAAACCAGCAGGAGACAGCTAGGCACTAGAGGCTCAAATGAAGGAACTGGTGTTTCACCAGGGGTTCTAGATGAGTCCACAGTTGTCCCTGCAACCTCAAGTGAAGGAAATGGTACTAAACCAGGGGTTCCAGATGAGAAAAACATTACATCTAAAGAAAAAGTTATTCTTAAGTAGGGATCTAAACAAGAGAGTGAATACTCGGAAGAAGATCAAGGTGATAATGAAGAAGTTAACTGGATAGATTCTGATGAAGATGAAGAGAAGAAAGATGATACTGATGATGATAAAAGTATCGATCTTGAAATGACTGATGATGAGTTTGTACACGATGTTGAACAAGTTAATGACGATGAGGATAAAGAGATGACAAATGCCTGAGTAGAAGAATCTAGGAACGGTGATGAAGAAAATACTAATTCGGCAAAGACGGATGCTGGAAAGACTGAAGAAGTAAAGGATAATGCCAAGAAAGCTGAACTTCCTCCAACAAGCTCTAGCTTATCGGTATCTTTAGGTTTTGGTGATCAATTTCTTAAACTTTCATCTAATACCTCTTTAGTTAGTACTGTTAAGGACACCACAGATGCTGAGATTAACTCTTTATTGGATATTAAAATCCAATCTGAAGTTCCTCATATCCAGTCTCCATCCGTCCTTACTGTACCTATTTCGGTGATCTCTAAGCCCGTAGTCCTCATACCTATACTCGTAACTCCTTTAGTGGATTCTGCAACAACTCTTCTAACCCCTTCATCTGTCTCCACTATACCACCTGTACCTTACAAAACAACATCACCAATCCCTGCTCAACCAATCATAACTAAATCTTAACCATCACCATTGTTGTCCCTAAATTCGATGCACTCTTTGCTGTTCAGCTAAGAGTTTCAAAAATAAAAAAAGGATGTGTCTGAGCTAAAGAAAATAGATCACTCTGCTAAAGCTCTTGCCGCTCTCAAGTCATAAGTTCCAACGGTTGTTGAACAGTATCTTGGATCTAAAATCGGTGATGATCTTTAAAAGGTTCTATAGAGAAACACTGCAGACCTTATTCAGAAATACTCTATGAAGCCAGCACCCGAGTCAAGCAAGATCTAGACTCTAACAATTAACCTTGAACAAGAATCTAAGAAAAGTGCTTCAGAGATTCTCAAGATTAAGAAGGAACAAGATGAGAAGCAAAAGATGCCAAGGTATACTATTAAGTCTACAGACAAGGCAGCTCTCAAAGAGTATGATCAAAAACGCACTCTCTACCAGACCATGCATGAAAACAAGTCTTTCAACAGAAATCCTGCTAATCATAGATTGTACTATGCTCTCATGGAAGCTTTGATAGAGGATAAAAACACCATGGATAAGGGAGTTGCTAACACAGTTAAAGACAATAAAAGAAAGCATGATGATGATGATGATGATGAAGACCCTTTAGCTGGACCAAACCAGGGTAAGAAGACAAAGAGGCAAAGAACCAAAGAGTCAGAGTCTTCTAAGAAACCATCCACCATCAAGGAAACCCCTAAAGGTAAAGCTCCATTAAAAGGTTCTAAAACTGGTAAGTCTGCATCTACAAAGGAACCGATTAAAGAACCAATTGCTAAGGTGGTAATGGATGATGCAGTCAACACTGTGGGTAAAGATGTGGTTCGTGATGATGATCAACCACAAGACAATTCAGAACCCAAGACAGACAAGACTCCAAACCCAGAATGGTTCAAGCAACCTCCAAGGCCTCCTACTCCTGATCCGGAATGGAACAAGCATCAAGTTGTACTTGGTCAACCTGAACAGCCTTGGTTCAACCAAATGGTCTCTTCTACAAAGGATCCTCTCACATTCAATGATCTAATAGCCACTCCTATTGACTTCTCTAAGTATGCGTTGAATCGACTCAAGATTGACAATCTCACTCAAGATCTCTTAGTAGGACCTGCCTATAATATGTTAAAAGATACTTGCACTAACAACATCCAACTTAAGTACAACTCCCAAGAGTGTTTCAATGCATTGACAGACAAACTTGATTGGAATAATCCAGAAGGAGATCGTTACCCCTTTGACTTGTCCAAACCTCTTCCCCTGTAAGGTCATCTTGGCCATCTAACTGTTGTTGTTGATTATTTCTTCAACAATGATTTGGAGTATCTGAAAACCTCTGATCCAGAGAAAACATACACAACATCTATCTTAAAGACAAAAGCAGCTCAGTATGAGATTGTAGGTATTGAAGACATGGTCCCTACACTTTGGAGTACTATCAAGCATGCATATGACAAAGATGCTGCAAAGGGATCAAGCATTGGGGCGAAAGGAGTAAGCTTTGGTACATATCTCAGATGAACAAATTTTCTAAGAAAAATGTCTATTCCACTCAGAAAATTCTTGGTGTGAAAAGTGTTAGTGTCAAGAAACTGCATTGATATGGTCACTTAGAAGAAGTTGTGGTGAAAAGAACTGATCGACAGCTATACAAGTTTAAAGAAAGTGACTTTGTTTATCTACACTTGAACGGCATTGAAGACATGCTAATTCTTGTGGTTCAACACAAGCTATTCCATCTTAACGAAAGTAACATTATTGACTTTATTGTGGCTCTTCGTATGTTCACAAGTATTCTTATCATTAAACGTCGATGTTACACCCCACCAAGGCGGAAACGCGAGGTGTAACATATTAATAAACATCACATAAGATGATAGACAAAACACCATACATGAATTAAGGTAAAAGAAAGATATCCGAATTACAACACTTCAAAGTACATGTTTAAAAGTACAAAAGTCAACATAGTTGTTTTTCTTCCGAACATGGATTACCCCAAAAGACAATAACTTAGAAAAAAGTAGACATCTTGAACAGGTACAAATGCAAACACACTAATTTTCCACTTTAGGAACGTCACCTAAAAGCATGATAAAAAGGGTCAACTATTGAAAATAGTTGGTGAGCTCACAGGATTATGTACACAAAATATTTTATAAAGAGTAGATGTCCAAATTCCGCTTTCTCCAAATCAATAACAAGTTGCCCGAGCAAGTTGTGAATCCAAAATGATTCAAGTTTTCAAGACAGTCCTCATTATCGAAGTAACGTAACACAAATCAATATATGTATGCTATAGTGTTTATGCGAGGCACTACTTAAATGCATTTAGCCTCCCAGTTCCAAATTACAACACAATGTGGGTAGGCGTTACCCCCGATCCAAATTACAATGAAATGTGTCCTAGTACTATGCACTCCATTTATGGTGGGAGTGAGGAGGGCTAATATCCTAATAGCGCTATCCATAAATACTAACGTCTCATCCCGTTGAGGGGGATATAGTGAGCTAAAAGTAGTGGCGGTTCCCAAGCATACAACAACATACATATCAAGTTCAAATTCAACACGTTTTCAAAGTGCAACAAGTTCAATTGAGTTCAATAAGTTTAAGTAACATACCTTAAAAGTTAGAACGATAATAGGACTTCTAGGCAAACCACACTAAGTAGGCAACCCAAACGAATACGCAACCTTCTACTCGCAACTTAAGGCAAGTAAATATACCTAATTAGATCCTATACGATATGCTCGGACAATATTAAAGTTCATTTATTAAGTCTTGTATTCACATTTGTTTCAAAAGACACATTTATCACAAAGCGAATTTCTACTAATTTGCTCCGAATTTCCCATCAATTTAAGTATTTATTTAACCAAGTTAACCAAAACTTCTGGTCAATCTACTAATCCAGGTCAAAATCCCATGTTTTAGGTGTGTCCATGAATTTTCCTAAAATTTATTAAGGACTTATACTCGACCATTTATACCCTACTCCAAAAATGGCCAAATATGGACATACCAAAGTATTTTCATGATCAGAGGGTCCAAATCAAGGCTATATGAGTTAGGCCAATGTGAGACTCTAAATAACCCATACAAGTGTCTCCCGTATCAGTTTCAATGAATGATTCATCGTAGTTTATGATTTATGATCTTTTTACTACAAGGGTTGAAAAGAGATTTTCGGGTAGTTTTGACACCTTTCACCATTTTGCAACTTTGACTAACCAAACGACCTCATATTTTTAAAAGGCATATATTTCTAGAAACTAGACTCAAATCAAACTATTATAGGCTCTTAAATCATGTCAAAATGTTTATTTATCATCAACTTATGCTCCAATCAATATGACCAAAAAATAAAATAGGGGCTGTTTGAAAAATAACTTTGACTTAATCAAGTCAAACCAATAACCCAACATGCAAAAATGACCCAATCAACTCCCACAATCATATTATACAAGTCTTAACATTAGTTTAATCCCAAAATATTAGTAGGCTATTTACCAGAAAGGTCCATAAAATAGTTGATAAAGAAAATGAAACAAAACTTGATTTTTAGGAGTCTTTCGGTGCAAGATGGACACAAGTCGTCTTACACCTAAGTTCTTACCTATAAATCTTCAAGAAAGGATCAAGATGACTTAGGGGATGAGGTTAATTACTTTCTTGATGGTGTATCTTGAAGGATTTTTGATGGTAGATAGTGGTTTAGATGATCAAAAAGGGATTAAATGATGGTGTTTCTTGATTCAATCACTCCAAGATCTTCAATCTTTTTGTGATTTCTCCTTATGGTTGGCATCCAAAATGGAGACAGGAAAGGGAGGAGCTGAGATCTAGTGATAGAAATGAGAGAGAGAGAGTGGTATTGCATGTATAAAATAAGGGTAAGTGGTTTTGGCTAATGGTTTGAAATGAAATAGGTGGGATTTGATGTGTGTAAGTGAAGAATTGTTGTGATTGGCTCACATGGGAGGTGAGGGCATGACATGTCTGGTTTTAAGGTCTCTAAGGGAGGCACTAATACTAATTTTTTTGTATTTTATCTTATTTTGATGTATTTGTTTAATATATGTAGTAATTTGTAAGTTAAAGGTATAAGATTTGTGCAAAAAGGTATAGTTAAATGTATGGTGTGTAGTGTAGTATAAATTAAATGTAGAAATATATAAAGTGTATAATATAAGGTATATTAATAGTGAATATGTATATTAGGTAGTCTCGAAGTGTTTTAAGTCGGTTATAAGAAGCGTAAGTGCAAAACGTAGAAATTTACGAACTATCAGGTTTACCGGAAAACTTGCAATTTATGAAAAGTGAAGTGACCTAAGTTTATAAAAGTGAATGACTTATATTTTCCCATGTGTTTTAACATTATTAAAATATTATTTTAGCATATCATTGGCCGTTAGGACCATTAATTAGGATCGTTAGGTAAAAGGTGCGTTCGCGTAACTAGGGTTCCTAGTAAAACAAACATTAAATGCTAAAAATAGTATGACCACATAAAAGTGACTCCACAAATAATCAAAAGAGTCAATTTTAATACGTTTGCTTTTGGTTACTGACCTCAAAATTGACGGATGTCATAGTCGAGTCAAGGATTTACAGCTTGGAGTAGAGAGTTACCAGAAAAACTTAACATCACTGCACCTCAACAGACCTTTCCAGAAATAGAATTCTAAGAACTCTACACTCCATCATACAAACCACCAGGGGTAGTCTATGAAGACTAACCAAAGATAAACAAGTGATGTGGGCTGATAAGCTGTACAAGTTCTTGGAAGAGACACTCAAGAAAGTTCGAGATGAGCTTCATCACAGAATACTTGATTTTCATTTGGGATACAATGACGAGATGTCAAGGAGAAAGTGGACGGCCATAGATAAAAAGAGATCAAAGCTTATGGTCGAGTTGTGTGAAGATCGTTTAAGCCCATCTAGGATATGTTTTACAGATAATATAAATATGCAGCGGAATAATAAAGAACAGTATATTATCAAACAAGGTTTTATAATTAAACGTTTCCACCAAGCCTCAATATTATTTGATCAGAATAATACAATTACCTATATCTAACAGTAACAGGGATCAGGGAAAACCTTGATTACCTTGACGCTACATCACCACTATAGACGTCTACATTTTTCTTTGTGTACACACACACACACACTTTTCTAGATGCCTAAAACCATATGCCTGGTATCTCTTTATATACTAGAGATATCTAGGTTTACAAAGGAAGATAAACATTAGACAACAAAATCTTTTAAACATTAAGAAATATCTTCTGTTATCTTTATCTATTTAAAGACATCTTCATCTTTTAATATCTTTGACCAAATCTTCCATAATTCTCCACCAGCTTGTAGAATTCCAATCTGCTAGATTTAGTCCTTATGTTTCATTCTTTTATTTATTTTGTCTCATCAAATCTAGAATCCCAAACAAGTTGATTGATAAGTAGATGCGTGAAAGGCGAATCATTAAAAACCTGGAGCGATTGGTTGGTGATCGGGGACTCAAGATGGACTACAAACTGATGATACGTACCGTATGATCGTCAGTCTAATCTTAAAATCTTATCTTGTGAATAATGTGAATATGTAGTATAGACTTATAATAATAGGCAAGTATAAATAGTGTTTGAGTATGAATTTTCTAGAATTTTTCAATAAATTCAATTTTTATAAATTAACGTACTCAACACTATATATATAATACCCTCATAAGTTAAGGGGGAGCATTAAAATGTTCCTAATATGGCTTGTTAATAATCAAAACATTTTTCTCCCAACCTGTTTTCAAACATATTTGAATCAATTGATATCCAAAATATCAAGAGATTTAACATTTTTGATAAGGGGAGAAAATGTGATTAAAATATATGGCTAAAAATGTGATCTTAAGGACTCAAGTACGAGCTTCACCCTTCATGTGCTAAACATTTTTGAATATCGATGCACGTGTTGAGGTGGAGCATTTCTAAAAAGTAAAACCATTGAGGTACTAAATGTTTTGATTTGTATCACAAAGTATCTTGATTGATGTTTTCAAATGGTTTTAAGGCTGAGAACAATACCAAAAGACCGACCATGTTTGTAATTAATTAGAGTTATAAGGTGGTTAAGATTAGCTATTTGTTCCCATGATCCAGCCAGAACAGGAGGGATCTACCCAGGGACATTCCATTAGAGAGAATAGAAGTCCTTAGGTATGATTTAAAAAGGAATAAAGTGAGAAAAGGGAATAATGTGGACTAAGACAGAGCTAGCACTGGAATAAACCCAACAAGGGGTTAGTGATGAAGTCTTAGTAAGCATTGAAAGGCTTGAAGAATGAAAAAATAAAAGTTAAGATAAAGGGTGAAAATGAAAGAAGCCCTCCTTACACTTAGGCAGAAATCAGGTCAATACATATGCTATCAGAAACACTAAGTTGTTGTCTAGTATTGAAGATAGTCATCATGGACCCAGTGATGCAATACACAACCCTTCCCAACCACTCAAGGTCTATCAAAAGACTCTTGTTTCATTTATCATAGAGATTAAACACATTTCTATCAACTTTCCCACTCCAAGTTAGTTGGTATTGAAAATGTGGCAGTCTGCTCCAGCCTCCGATTACTAAAACCAAAGTGCACTATCGAGTCTAGAGCCATAAAAGAGATCATCTATAAATCTCATTAGGACACTTATCCAAAATACGCTTGCTGATTCACACAATGTGAAAATAAGAGATTCTTAAGAGTCCTACGCATTATTCTTGTAATTTTTCCAAAACATCAGAGTGATGCCTAAAAGTACTCACAATGACGATGAAAATCCTTCCAGAGCCAACATCAAACAAGCTCTGCGGTAGGTGACTTGTGAGATCCTAAACGGATCAAACTTGTGACATTGGATATCGATTCGGTCCAGCTTATGAATTGACGAATGAGTTTTGAAAAAGATAAAACATTTGGTATGTTATAAAAACCATTTGCATCTTAACACACCAACTTATTTTCCTAAATAAATTTTTAATCTTATGTCCATGGGAAGCCTCACAAGGGTTTCTGGACATAGGAAAGTTGAACACGAATTAACGACTTAATTGGGAAGATAGTAACTTACCGATTCACTCTTAGCGTGTTGTGTGCTTTGAGCTCCGCTAATGAGAACGGCTGGTGCAGCTGCGAAACCCTGTCAAGGTGATTCTCTTGAATTCTACCTGATCACAGGCAGTACTTATACTGATTAATGGGGAACCTGGTTATTACAACCGTATTCGATGAAGTTACAAAGACACTTTCGTCCATATATGTTGTAGGTAACCAAGAATCACTTCACTTCCATGATAAGAAACAAAGAAATAAGATAGGAAAATGATAAGAAAAGTAGAGAGAAGATAGAGAGAGAGAAAGTAGAGAAAGAAAGAGAGATGGTTGATTTCACAAGAGTGTGTCTATTACAAATGAAAACCAATACCCTCTCAACACTTGGAGAGGGGTATTTATACTTCCTATGGGCCGGCCTAAAGAGGTTTTTGTTGGGCCGTGGTATTTGTTTTTTTGGGTCAGGCTCGGGATTAGTTTGGGCTTTAGCCCACAACACGTACAATATTAGATTAAATAATGAGCCCGATTCCCGTAACTAGCCTATTACAACATTTACTAAATCAAGACCATGATTCCTTGTTTGACTCAATATTTTGAGACTAACATATGTTGTTTATCACTAACCCATTCATGCAAATTTCCTGACGGCGGATGCAGTTAACCGATGACAAGTCGAAGTGAATGCCACGTGACCGACATATGTAAAGACATCATGAAAGCTCAAGTACATGCTTGAAAAGACTTTCGCTACTCTAATACCGCACGTCTTCCTTGAAATGACGAAGTATTAAAATTAAAGAGTTTCAAGAAAGATGACCATTTCAAGATTTCAAGACAAAGAAAGGTATGAGCACGTTTGTCCAAAAGTCACAAGATCACAAGAAGGAAAAGATTATAAGATGGAAAAAAGAGATTATGCTTGGTTGATGATCTCAAGAAGCTCAAGATCACATACAAGTCAAGATAAAGATACAAGCTAAAGCCTAAAAGTCTAAAGATTACTACATAAAGATTCACAAGAGAAAGATCAAGAAAACAAGACTACGAGCAAAGATTGAAGACATTCATAGAATGATAAGCTTAAGATTTGTAAATTTGAGTGACCTCCCTTTAGGGGAGATTGTTAAAAATTGAAAAAAGACTCGGTCACTACCAATATAACATACAATAGCTCGTAGCGTAATATTTGGAAACTTACCAAGCTAACCGGGTCAACATAAGACATCCTTATGTTGATCGGCCTAGTGTTGGTATAAACACCCCTCTCCACACCTTGGAGAGGATTGGTTGTTTCATTTCTCTCATAATACATTTCCTTCTTTCTCTCTCTAAGTGTTACAACCCTCCTTTATCTCTAGATTTTATCTTGCTTAGTTGTTAAGTGATTTGATACATCTACAGTATGTGTCTCTATGTATCTTGAGGATCAGTAGTTTGGCCCAAGGACACTGATTATGATGTACTGGCCTCTGATGGCTCTTTCTCTTGGGTGAGTTTTAGGGTCATTTGTATCAGGGAGGTCTTTTTAGGCTTGGTCAGCTTCTTACCCTTTGTTACCTTAGGTGGTACTCCTGAAGCCTCAAGGCCCTGTGACTTGGGTTTATGTTTAGTCAAAGTGTGAGACTTCTTTTTCTTCCCAACCTCTTCAAGTGAGGGAGCAGGAGACACTGAAGCTTGATGGTTCACAACACTTAGCATATATTCTGTCAATTCAATGGGTTGGACTTAGGAATGGTAATGGAGCGGGTTTAGGGTGGGACGACCACCCCCGTCCCCAAACCCGATTTGCAAACCACGCTCCAAACCTGCTCTGATCCCCAATGGGGATCTTATCTGGGTACTCCATTGGAGCGCTATGCTCCCCCAAACCCGCTCTAATCCCCGTTGAGGATCTTATCAGGGCGTCTTTATGAGCGCAATGCTCCACCAAATACACGTTGTTTTCTGTTTATTGTTATTTTTACATCATACTTTTACAAATGTGATTACATGCAATAATATAAATAATCAAGAACCCATTAATAATATATTAATTAATAGCCTTCAAACTAAACATAAATAATAACCACATTAAAATATCAACACTTGTATAAAATTACACAAAAGAAGTTTTTTCTAATCACAACTTGCAATCTTGCAAAGATACACAAGTACAAAAAATTGATAATATTGATTTGTTTTACGTAAATACTAACATAATAATATATGAATATGATACTCATATAGATGTATATATAGTTTTGAGGTGGGGTGAGTGGGGATGTTGTGCTTCGCCCTCACTCCGAACTCGATAAAAATCCTCATTAATGCCCTGAAACCCGCCATGTAATCCAATAAGCATGCATTGGTTTCGGGTTTTTTTGCCATCCCTAGTTGGACTTTAGAGGAATTCCAATTAAAGTTTTGCTTACTCAAGATTGAGGGTGTAGACCAAGTGATGTGTCATGAGCAGAATCGGTATTTAGTAATGTTGGGAATTATACATTCCTGTATAATTGATTTGATGAGACAAAGTAAATACAAGAATGAAACAAGAATCAAACAAGAAGGAAATAAGAAGGATCAAGTCGCAATTAAAGAAGTCTTCAAAGTATGGAGGGACTAAAGTGCAAAAGATAGGACTTCTATGTTAATTAGGATTCTTGTAAACCTAGGAATCTCTAGTATATAAAGAGATCCTAGGTCGTAGAATTAAAAATCAATCCATCCATAGAAAACACAGACTTCTCCAATGTTACGTTTTACGAACTTTTATTTGCCATCGTTAAAACATAAAGGAGATCCTAAGCAATGTTGCACCAACACTTCTCAACAATAGAGCGTTTAAAAGATTGTATCATCGAATGAATATCACCAAGGTAAGACTGAGCCACGACAATTTGGTCACTCTTTCGAGCCTCAGCTCTTCGAGAATTATTTAAATCAGAAGCAACACAAACAGCCTCAGTAGTAAACAAGTCTAGAGCTTTGGATAGAGATTTAGTGTCACAACCCGCCTAAGGCGAAAACACGAAGCGTGACAAAGAGGTGTCGTCATAACACATTGATATAATAAATAGAGACATTACTAAATAAATAGTTAACATAATTAGTCACAATGGCTTCTGATACAAGTGGAGACTTGCATCACGATGTCAATACCACAACAACATAGTCATACAGTCATAAAATCCCACAGCCCGGGATAAGCATTCAACAAACAACAATTCAACAAAATCTAGTAAACAAGGTTTAATGCATATTTTTAAATGACAATAACCCAAGAGGGTTCCATCTTAAGTCTCACTAGGCATATAAAGCTTTAACATCTTAAGCTTTATTTTTGACATCACCTGAAAATGAATACTCGAAAATGTCAATCTAAAGTTGGTGAGCTCGTGGGTTTATTTAATAAACCCATTTGCTGTGCACATAATACAGGCAGGATAATAGTGAGAATGATATACATATGTAAGCACTTAATGTAACTACATAATCACAACAACTGAATCTCATAACACAAACCACGCTGTAAAAAATCACATAATACTACTTCCCCAAATAGTACTAGGCGCTACTTCCCATATTGTACTATTTACCCATGGTCTGCAATCACATAAAACAATAAAACCCAAGGGCATTGCGCTACTTTCCTAAATATTACCATATGCTACTTCCTAAATTGTACTATTTCCCATGGTCCATAATCACACATTAAGGCATATATAGCAATACAAACGCACATCTTGTCTAAAAATACAAAAATAGTGGAACACAACACAAAAGCATTCAAAATAGCATTTATCATGTCCCCCCAAGAAAACATATGTACATAGGGGCCACGAAACTCACCTTAGTGGGTAAGGGAAGTAAGTACAAGCACGGCTCAACGAAGAACAACTAGGAGACCCCTTGAACGTGCACGTTCTAACTACTACCTAATGCAAGAAAATAATACTTATTAGACCCTAGATGATACGCTCTGACGAAATGGATGATTCTTAGTTACGGCATATAGCTAGACTCGTCACTAAATATCATTTTTACCATTTCACATACAATTACAATTTGTATTGAAAATGCGGTCACTTCGAGTGACCGTTTAACAAAGTTCAAAAGATATTCTGGTCCAATACTTTTCGCAACTCAAAATACCATGTCTTAATTATGTCCTTGAATTTTCTTAGATTTTATTAAGTGTTTTAACCCGCGCAAATAGAGTAGACAAAAGTCGTACTCTATTTTGGACATGTTCACAAAATCTGTGTGTCAAAGGGTTTAGATCTATGAGTTAATCTCTAGGTTTTTGGGAGACTTTAGTTAACATATAGGACCATTACCAGATCTATTTCAAGTCTAAGAGTTCATTTTGAAGTAGCTTATGACCAAAACAAGTTGGTTGTTCAAATCTCTCAAACAGTCCAATTTTAAACCTAATTTTTGACGACCGAATGCAGGTTCAAAAATATGATTCTTCAAATAAGACCTATGCCATTTTAAAGTTAACCCATAAAGCAAAGATTTAGAGTTGGAATGAACCATTTTCATTTTAAAATCACCAATTTATGGCCATGTGAAGTGAGACAAAAATCTACACATGCATATATGAGTTTATACCTTGTCTTTTACTCCAAGACTGGGACTCCAAACCTAAGATTTATCAAAATGGGCCATTAGTTTATCCATTACAAAACAATATATTAAGTTTATTGAGTTAAATCCAAGTAAAACATTAACATATGACCATCTTATGACTATTTTAAGATGATGTCCCAAATCTGTCCCAAAATAGATAGATTTACACACTTTTCTTGCATGCACCTTTTGAATGACCAAAACAATTTTCAAAGCTTATGGTTACCATGGTTGGAAAGCTAACTCAAAGAGCTAACTCTAGATCTAAACATATGAAAGATGAAGGACTTAAAAGATAAAGGAGGAATTCTTCAAAAGATGGAAGATTACAGAAGATTTCCTAGAAGATAATTGTAAAAATTAGGAAGATTTAGTTGTTTCCTAATACTTATCATGTGTAAACCTAATATCTATAGTATATAAAGAGATATAGGTCGTGTTATTTTCTATGTGTCAAATACGTAAACACCAGAAAAGTGTGTGTGTGTGTCTAGGCATCAAGTTCGCTTAGGAGATGCCTATTTGGTGGTTTAAGCCTCAAGATCTTTGATTCCTTGTTATACTTTAGATAACATGTTCTACCATTGATAAAGGTAGAATTAGGGCTTGTAGTAGTCATGTATCATAGAGAAGATAATGATGAAAACCTTGTTAGTGTAACATTGATGTTCTTATTCCGCTGCATATTATGTTTAGTTTTATTATCCTAGATATAGATCTAAACAATCTGAGCTTAAACGATTCTTTAGGTTTCACAATTGGTATCAGGCCTTACGGCTTCTCGACTAGGGAATCTACAAGGATTTCATGGTTGCATCTATGAGGAAAAGAGGTACGAATTTTCTATCATGGGTTTATCATGTCGAAAACTACGTGATATAGTCTTTCAGCAGACCGAATTCGATATAACAGGAAGTTTTATTCATATTTGTTGTTGATTGTCGGACAACAAGAAGGTTGCTGATGAGTTCTTGTTATCATAATTCAAAGTTCTTTGGAACTTATTCTATGAAATGAATCATTAGCAGTTGATGAGAATAATGAATTAGTGACAGTTTAGTAACAGAAAAATATAACGCTTAAAAGGGTGTCGTCGAATACTTAAAAAAAGGTACCTTAAACAGTTGTTATTATGTTAAAAAAAAAAAAAAAAAAAAAAAAAAAAAAAAAAAAAAAAAAAAATATATCTGCTGCCTTACCTCATTTCACTGCGTTGTCAACGACGACACACATGAGTGTTTTATTGTTAGTACTATTGTCCTTGGTTAATATTGTTGGTTTGTGATTCGTACTGCTTCTAGTCTATTTTAATACTGCCAGATATCAAGGGTTCGTTAACACTACTGCTAATGGTATTGGTGTTTATGCTACATGTGTTTGGTCTGCTAATGGCAGTTAATATGCTAGCCTTTTTTGAAGGTTGGTGCTACTGCTTATATTAATACTGCAAGTATATTATAATGCTGGCTAGTATTAGTTATACGGCTAGGGTCAATTTAAGATTACTACTGTTCGAATTAAAGGATTTACTAACTGCTTGGGCTTAAAAGATACTACTGCTAGCTGGGTTCCATATTGGATAACACACAGTTTTTGGATCTCGTACAACACACACAAAAGGAAGTTAATACTGTTGTGGTAATTAGTACTGCTAGGGTTAGCAGTTACTACTGTTGGACTTAAACCAAGGTTTGTGCTGCTCATATATTTTTGATACTGCCAATAGGAGTTACTACTGTTGGTTGCTACTGATTAGTTTAAGGGGAAGCTAACAGATTGGAATTTATTTTTAAATGTCTAAATGTTTAAAAGGCTCATATATTTGGATTCATTAGATTAATTGATTACGAAGATGATTGTCTATCACTTATTTGACAATGAAGTGGAATTACTTTAGTGCGTTCTTACCATACTTAATACGGTTTTTCGGGGGGGGGGGGGGGGGGTTTTTAAACAACGTTAAAATAACTTGTTTATGCTTAAAAATGTGTGACGAAGACTTAACAAATCTACGAGGTGTGTGATCCCTAACTTATGTGCTCAATGCTCACATTTGCTATCACTTTGGTTATGTGTCTCATAGAAGATGAGGATTTTGTCAAGAGTTTACGATCTACTTATATTTTGGTCTTGGTATGAGTTCAAAATCACGTGGATAGTACAAGATATAAGACACAAGTTTGGGTTGTTCTACTTTAGCATTAAGTTCGTTATACTTAGTTTTCTTTATCAGTAATCATTACATAGAGCCTACATTCAAGAAATGTTAACATATGGGTACCCAGGGGAAGCTTATTGTTTAAATTTTAACCAATTTATATCTACATGTGTGAAGTTTTACTACTGTAAGTCATTATTACTACTGCTAGTTTAAGTTTCTACTGCTCAAGTTCATTTATCTTAAGGTGCGTCATGGTGGGTAATTTGAGTTGTTTGAAGGCTGGATTAGAAGTGTGATAGTGGTTTATGGTTGTCGAAATCAAAGTTTCATCTACTTAGAGTCCCCTATTTTATTATGACAAAAAGGAGAATAAGATTTACAAAGAAGATGTGCAACATACAGATCCTTGGTGGAATTGCATAGATCCTAATTCTTTCATATATATATTAGCTTAAGGGGAAGAAGCTTGTGCTTATTTTGGTTTTGTCATTATTAACTAGGGGAAGATTGTTGGGAATTATATTTGAGTTGATAAGACAAAACATATGAAAGATGAAGGACTTAAAAGACAATAGGGATGATTCTTTAAAGATGAAGATTAAAAAAGATTTCCAAAAGATAATTGTAAAAATTAGGAAGATTTAGTTGTTTCCTAATACTTATCCTTTGTAAACCTAATATCTCTAGTATATAAAGACATATAGGGCGTGTTATTTTATGTGTGTCAAAGATGTAAACATCAGAAAAGTGTGTGGGTGTGTGTTCTAGGCGTCAAGTTCTCTAAGGATACGCCTAGGTTTAGTTGGTTTAGCCTCAAGGATCTTTGATTCCTTGTTATACTTTAGATAACACGTTCTACTATTGATCAAGGTAGAAATGGCTTTAGTAGTCATGTATCAAGTAAGATAATGATGAAAACATGTAAGTAGCATTGATTTCTTATTCCCTTCCATGTATGTCAGTGTTATTATCCTAGATATAAATCTAAACAATCTGAGCTTATAACGATTCTTTAGTTTTCACAATGTGGATATGTCACGCAGACTAGCGTACACCATTCTATCAAACCCTCAAGGTGTGATCTATGAAGACAAGCTGAAATGAAAGAGATTCATGCGTGCAAACGAGCTTCACAAGTTTAGTGATGTCACTCTCATTTCAGTTCGTGACACTCTAAGTCAAATGCTTCATGAGTTACACTTACGGTATAACAAAGACATGAGGATGAGGAAATAGACCAGATTGCATCAGCAAAGGACCCGAGTCATGATCAAAGCCATCAATCAAAAGCTGCTGGATAGAAGAATCATGAGGAGCTTAGAAAAGTTCATTGGTGGTAGGAAATACGGGGAAGATCTTTGACTACTTCAGCGGACAATATATGCAAGGGGAGAAATTTTGAAAGTAAAACTATCGAGGTACTAAATGTTTTGATTTATATCACAAAGTACCTTGATCGATGTTTTCAAATAGTTTTAAGGCTGAGAACAATATCAAAAGACCAACCATGTATTTAATTAATTAGAGTTATAAGGTGGTTGGTATAGGTGTTCGTTCCTATGATCCAGCCAGAACCAGAGGGGTCTACCCAGGGACATTCCATTAGTTAGAATAGAAGTCCATATGTATGATAAAAAGGAGAAAAAGTAAGAAAAGGGAAAAAATGCAGACTAAGACAGAGCTAACACTGGAACAAACCCAACAAGGTATGAGTAATGAAGTCTTGGTAAGCATTGAAGGGGTTGAATAATGAAAAAGAAAAGTTAAGATTAAGGGTGAAAAGAAAGAAGCCCTCCTTACACTTAGGCAGAAACTGGGTCAATACATATGCTATCAGAAACACTAAGCTATTGTCTGGTATTATAGATAGTCATCGTGGACCCAGTGATGCGATGCATAACCCTCCCTAGCCACTCAAGGTCTCTTAAAAGACTCTTGCTTCATTTCTCACAGAGATTACACATATTTTTATCGACTTTCTAACTCCGAGTTAGTTGGTATTAAAAAGGTGGCAGTCTGCTCCAGCCTCCGATTACTAAAACTAAAAGTGCACTATCGAGTCTAGAGCCAAAAGAGATCATCCATAAATCTCACTAGGACACTATTCAAATATATTTGTTGCTTACACACTATGAAAAAAACTAATATCTTAAGAGTCCTATGCATTATATCCTTGATAATTGCCAGAACATTAGAGTGATACATAAGTATTCACAATGACGATGGAAATCCTTCCAGAGCCAACATTAAACAAGCTATGCGGTAGGTGACTTGTGAGATCCTATATGGATCAAACTTGTGACACTGGATATCAATCTGGTCTAGACTATGAATTAACGATTAAGGAATTTTGAAATGCATAAAACTCTCGATGTGTCGCAAAATCACATTAGCAAGTGACACGTCGATTTATTTTCAAATCAATTTTTGATTCAATCGGTGGGACTTTTTCTTACTGGTTCACTCATACCGTGTTGTCTGCTTTAAGACGCTCCGGTAAGGAGAACGGCTAGTGCAGTTGCGAAACCCTGTCAAGGAGATTCTTCAGAATTCTACCAGATCACAGGCAGTATTTATACTGATTAACGAGGAATCGTGGTTATTGCAACCTTATTTGATGAAGTGACAAAGACACTTTTGTCCATATATGTTGTTTATCACTAACCCATTCATGCAGGTAATCCCGATGGTGGCAGCAACTGGTTCAAGACAAGTCAGATTTATAGCCACGTGCTCATACTCGACCGACATATGTAAAGATATTTTGAAATCTCAAGTACATATTTCAAGACTTCTGCTACTCTGATACCGTACGTCTTTCTTGAAGTGACAAAGTGTTAAAGTTAAAGAAATTCAAGAAAGATGACTATACAAGCTTTCAAGATCAAGAAAAGTATGAACATGCCAGTCCGAAGGTCACAAGTACACAAGAAGGCAAAATATCACAAGATGATGATATGAGATTATATTTGGCTGATAATCTCAAGAAGGTCAAAGATCACACGTAAGTCAAGCTTAAAAGGACAAGCTCAAGCCTAAAGTCTAAAGATCACTACGCATATTACAAGATGAAAGACAAAGAATCAAGATCACGAGCAAAGACTAAAGACATTCATAGAATGCTAAGCTTAAGATTTTGTAAAATGATGTGACCTCCCTT